>LQNS02277098.1:5215153-5231515 GCA_001587735.2 Parhyale hawaiensis | reverse complement strand
TCTCTTCCGATAATCGGAAGGCAACCACCGCCATTTTCGTTCAGTATGCGTCTGCACACAGTAGTTTCCTTTTCTTTCATTAACGTGCGGCAAACGGGGGTTTTTCTGGCATAAAATATCCCGGAAATAGTTTCAATTTGCCGGAAATACGTCCGGAAAAACGGGTTTTTTCCGGGAATTGAAATTTTCTCTTTTCCCGGAAATTTCAGTTTCCCGGAACGGCCTCCCCCCCGTGCTGTCCGGGAAAACGGGGTTCCACTGTATAAAGGGTTATCTGTCCTTAACAATGGTATATGCATAAAAATAATGGGTTCTGCCAATGCAATAACCGTAAATACAGAGCCTCTACGTTCGCCATTTCCACCCCGTGATACGATCACATCCCGGGGTGGAGATGGCGAACGATGTTTGTACTCCCGTACGTACATGAAGTGGAGTAAAGAGTCTATATACACAGGAAATACATATACCAGCTACCAACAGCCTAAGTTTTGCTATTCTAGCATCATTAGAATTTCAGTATCACAAATTGAAAAAAACAGGGTGTCAGGAAAATGAATTTTTGTAGGGTGATTTTTCACAGTGTCTCAATCAAAATTTTTTTTAAAATACTTAGAAACATGCTAGAGTTTTGATACTTAGTTGGTTATTAGACAACATTATAGGCTTCCATATGATATATAGCTCAGCTCTGTCCATGCCTTTGTCCCCTGCTTTTTTACGGTTCGCCATCTCCGCCCCGGCATTTCGCCAACCATCTCCACCCCAGAATACACTAGCCTATATACCTATGCATTTTTTCTAAATTTCAAAGGAATTGAACTCAATGAATTCCCATGCTTAGAATAAAAGCAAAGACAGTTCTAGAATCCTTGAAACATTCGTAACAAAACTTCAGAGCTCAACTCTCCATTTTCTATTCAGTCCGATTACTACCTAACTGAAACAAAGGGGAAAAATCTATTTTGAGCTATGTTAAAAAAAATAGGGCAAAAAGGGAAAATCCTGCTTCATAGTTTTGTTAGGAATATTTTGGGGATTCCAAAACTGTCTTTGCTTTTATTCCAGCATAGAAATTCATTGAGTTCTATTCCTTTGAAACTTAAACAAAATGCATACCTATGTAGCTATATTTATAGATATTGCCCATTATCTCAAAAACTAAGGCCTAACTTAAAAATTTTTTTGGAGCAAAATATGTTTTTTTTTTTTTTTTTCAAAAATACATGTACTTTGCAAATTTCAAAACAATCGGTTCAAAATTGATCATTTTGCCCCCCCCCATGCCCCCTCACCTAATGTACCAGGTGCAAAAGTTCTGCCCAACATTTTCTCAATGTCCTCATCATATGGAGTAGGAAAATACATGGTAGCTATAGCTGTAAAATAGAAATGTAGAAAAAATGTTCACAATTAGCTACTATTTTTTTTTAAACTTGACTGAAAATTCAGAATTGAATATTTGTTTATAAATGGGACCCCTAGAGCAAGTGAGGTTCCGACTCCCCCTCAAATTCTCCGACTCCACAACCTGATCTCCGGGGGACTTGAACAGCCCTGAGACCCTCATCGCAACACCAAGTAGCCCCCCATTCAGCTCCGGATTGTGAAAATATGGGAAATATTTTTGTAATCCCCCCAAGTCTGGCTATGTCCCTGCTTAGTTTTTTTATATTGAATTCTTTCGGTCACACAAAGTAAAGCTTCTCTGAGGTGAGTCGCCCAGAGCCAATGTAGCTGCCCACCAAAGTTTGTGCTAGCTCTAACTCATTCCACACCTGTTGTGGTACCAAAGACCATCATGAAGTTCAAAGAGAAAATATGAAATTATTTCTGTGCACCTATTATTTGCAGATTTGTGCTATAATACTTTACCAGAAAGAACATAATTTGTTTTGGTGTTTTCATTCTATACAAATCTTGATAGAAAATCACTTCTTTTATGCATTTAATGAAACAAATTATAACTGACAATTTTATGTTCTGTTCAATGATTGTAGCTATATATTTACTGCAGCATGAAATACAGAAGGCACATCAGAGTATTGAAGCAAATAAAGTCTTATTGACTCTCCACAACCCCTGACAGCAGAGTATGATGAGTGCTTTGCGTAGTGTCTCAGCATGTATATAATGCCAAAATTAGGCACATTTTGGGTAAACAGTTGCCAGAAATGTTACGGAAAGCTAGAGAAAACTGCAAATCCAATGCCAAGATCTTCCAGAGGTTACAGAAACAATGAAAAAAATGTTGAAATGTTATCATAGATATTTTAATCTCCTGCCAATCTCTGCACTCAGACTACTAGCTATGTAGACTACAATCTTATGCCCTAATCATTTTTAACTAAAAATGAAGTTGAAATCACATAGCTACCTATATTGTAGCTAAAGTTTATTTGATGCTTGATTGTACTACTGAGAAATGTTTTTAATGAGTTGTCAAATTCTGATTTAGTTTTCAATATGTTTGGTAGCTATATCATGCACTTTTATTTAGCAATGCAAAAAGAGGTATATTGGTAGCATCATTTCTCAGTCTTCTACCTCACTTCATAAAACCTAAAAATGAAACAGTGCGGTGATAAAAAATTATGTCATACTCATACAGCTAAAAAATGCATAGTAAAGAAGGTTCATAAATGCCATGAAATGCAACTACGGTATCTTATGCTCCTTTGTTTCACTTCGATGCATCTCAATTCTGTGTGTCCATCAGTAGGCTACCTATCTCAAATGGTAGCTAATAATTTACCTTGTAAATCTAAGTTCTAACTAATCAGTTTGCATAAAATGTAGCTAACAACTTGAATTTTAGCATCCTGTAGTGTTCGCATCCCGGAGCTCCACTGAGTATCACTGCTTGGATCACTCTATACTGTAGGTGTGGTGGTTAGCTAAATAGACTGTTGATAATAATTCTGTAAAACAAATTAAAACATCCTGGTGACTAGTAAATGAACATGAACTTACCTACTTAGAAAGTATAAAAAAAATGCTAATTCTTGTTAGGGAAAAAAAGGAATAGGTATACAGTAATTGTTTTTGATGATGTGTATAGTTTGTGCTATTCTCTGCAGATACTGCAGAGCTGTCAACATGAACAATGGTAATTGTTACAACATTAATTATTGCTTTCATGTACCTGTATAGGTTGGTGAAAACTATCAAGAAATTTATTAGAAGCTGTGGAGTTCATCAGAAACGGTGCTCGTATTGTTCATCAGCGGTTACCTGCTCCCGGAGTGACAATGCCATCAACAGCAGAAGAGTTGTTGGCGTCATGGCTCACATTGATGCTGGTAAATATATTTCAACCTTCTGCTAGTTACCTACATGCTTACCATATCTAGGTAGAAACTCCTCTCAGGGGGCATAGGATGAGCCATAGGGTTAGGTTTTTGTCAATTTTCTTTGATCAACTTATTTATGTAGTCTTCTTCATTCTTGAGTAATTATGCCAATCTGAACTTTCTAACAGTAACTGTTACAGCAAGTTTGTATGAAAAAGTGATTCCCTTTTTAATAGCCAATCCTCGACCCATATTGCTCTGTTGTTCCATTTACTTTTTGCTCATTTTGCCTTAATAGCTACAGTGTCTCCAATTAAGCACAATTTGCATTTATCTAAACTAGATATAGGCCTATTCACCCTCTTCTTGCTCACATTTTGCATTATAGCCAGGGTTAGCATTGAAACCACAAAGAAACAGCTAAAAAACCCAGCTGGTATTATTCTTTCAACAAGCTTTTTTTTTTTTGAACAAATAAAAGCCAGACAACTGTGAATAACAGCTTAAATATAGCTACTCGACACTGCTCTACTACATCATATAGACTATGGCATTATTCTTGCTTGTACCCTTGAAAAATATGTATGGTAGCAATGTGCAGAAGCTAATTCCTTTACCCTTCAGTAAAATGTGCTGGAGGGCATAGACCTACTTAGCTGAGGGAGTTCAGCTCAAAAACTGATAAATGCAATGTGCAAAGTACCTAATGTAAGAAATATATTTATTAGGTAGAACCACAATTGTCCAAGCATAACCACTGTAGAACTGTGACTTCGGACAGAAACAGGTAAAAAAGAACTCACTGCAGTGACAGGAAAGTATCAAAAGTTAGAAGGTAACTTCTACACTTTAATAAAGGTTGATATCTCTGTGTAGCATATCACTAGGCCCACACTCAAAGTCGACTAGCACATAAATACAGAAAGGAATAAGTTTTGTAAAGAAAACAAAAATATCCCAACTAACAAAACGTATTTCTTTCTGTGTTTATGCTAGTTGAGTTTGAGTGTGGGCCTAGTGATATGCTACAGAGATACCAACCTTTATTACACTGTAGAAGTTTCCTTCTAAATTTTGATGCTTTTCCTGTCACTGGCGTGAGTTCATTTTTACCTGTTTTTGTCCGAAGTCACTCCGTTTTATGGTACCTATTTTACTTGTGGACAGCCAAATTGAATAGATAGTGAACTTGGTAATTATCCTGCTCAATTAGCTGTTACAATTTTGGCTTTCAAAGCTTGCCTTGCTTTAACAATTGCTGCCTGGCTAAGCTACACAGAGTGAAGAGTTAGTGGTTCTGGCAGTAGTGAACACACTTCTTATATCTGTATCAAGTTTAGGGGGACTTCTGTAGTGGTAAGTGAAGACAGAGTACCTCTGCTCGGTGGCACTATGATCTCATTCTATCTGCATTTACCGGATCGTCTCCGCTCAGGACAGTTGTTAGTCGTCTTTCTATCTTTAATGGCAGATCAGTACTCTCCTTCATCCTACTTTCCATCCATTATAGAGTCATTCACTCGCTGTATATTTGTTGGTTCTAATTAGTTGTCTCATACTGTTTCCATCTTCTTGTAGTTAGATGCTGTTCTGATACGATCCAAGTCCTGGTCTCTGAGAGACCCCCGATTTTTTTTATGATGTTGGATGGGTTTGGATGTTGGATCTTCTAGGCACCCATCCTGATCACATGGCAACCTCCTATCCTATAGGGGCCGCCATTTTAGATTGGCCACGCCCTCTGCACTCTCATTTTCCTTCCTCGGTTCTTTTTGACAATGAGGGCCTCCTCTAGGAAGCCATGAAACAACGGGTTTTGGGAGTACCATCTTTCGCAGTGGCACTCGGACTTCACTTACCACTACAAAAGAGTCATCAGAACATTCCCCCATTTGTAGTGGCTTGCTCCGGCGGCGTACCTCTGCTCGGTAGCACGACTTACCAGAGGCAAGGTGAGTCGCCCCTGCGTTGCGGGACATGAGACTCCAGCCTATAAGACTGGTCAGCCTCTCCCTATAATAGAGCAACGAGCAGGCTAGAGACCCCCGCACGCCTCTAACTGAGGCCGCACACCCAAAATTGATCAATCAGACAACTTTGACTGAACCATAGTCTTCTTCCAAACTTGACCTGCCCAAGCCCTCTAGTCTCTCCACGGGCCAGGCTACTTTCTCCTGTTTGACGTCATTCTTGGCTAAGACTTAAGAGTCAAACAATGAACATTCCTGAGTAACAAGACGATAGGGGTCTTCTGCATAAGTGTTATTTTAATGCTGTTGAGCATAATCACCGTTGGTAGCAGTTGGTGTCTTTTGATTGCTGTATTAAGACTTTTTTTTTTCCATGGAGGTGTTCACGAAAGGTAAACCTTTCTTCTTCTCTGTTGCCTCTCTAACTGTGGTTCAAACTTGAGGCAGTAGAAAAGGACCGACTCAAGTCCACTTCCTTTCTTGCTTACGTTATCTGGATCGACAATAGGCTGGGCTAATAAGTAATTTCTTATTCTAGTTTTTCTATTATCACGCTAGCTCTGATCCTCTTCTCGAGGAAGGATCGGTCACTCTGCCCTTAAACTTGGGCAGATAAGAACTTTAATAGCTGTTAGTCCACTGTCACCTACCTTCATAATCAGTCACCAGCCTCTACTTGCGCTTAAAAGCTTCGTTGCGTTCCAACTTCCAGGGTACCGAGGGAAACTTGTCAGTCTCCTGAGGTGTAGCTATCTTCGTAACCATCAAGTATGGATGTTGTCTGTGGTCTGCTCGGATCCCAAGTTTTACATTGCTGCAGATTCAGGATCACATTCCAGCAAACTTACGTAGATGTTATTTCCGAGGCTGGTAATGTCCCTCTGGCTATAAGGTCTGACCGAATGTCCTTCGCAAAACTAAACTTTTCTATATCGCTCTTTACACATCAAACGAGTTCTGGAAACAAGGCTTGGGCTGTGAAAATTCCTGGAAGATAGATACACTCAGTGTCGTCAGAAACGCTCCTACGCCATCTGCATCTGACCCTAACTCTTGCACTGATAGGCAGACGTCCCATTACCGTCAGCCACTCTCGGATGTAGTAGATGTAGTAAAAACTTATCCTCGAACCAGGGAGTTCAGCCTCTCGATGGCAAGACCCGCCTATCGACTTGGGACGAGTTTGTGGGCATGTCGGTTGATCTAAGGGGTAGCTAATTCCCCTGTCTGACGTTAACCTTTGACTGGGTAGAAAAATTTTTCTAATGTAGTATTAAGCTTCATTTAAATCTTCCTCTGGGGCAACATTCCCCGAGGAATTTGCGTTGGAAACTGGTTGGGGTGATAGTCCAGGTCGCTTTTCTTGAAGGACCCTCCAAGCCAAGACTCAACCCAATCTTAAACCTGTATGTGTCCAACTACATTAAGCGGCTTTGCACGTAGCTTGTCCTTGAATTTGGCCCATCTTAGACCCCTTACAGTCCCAGTTAATTAGGAAAAACTTCATAGCACACGTCCTACCTTTAGGACTCCCCAAAAATTCCCTCTACGAACCTCTCAGACTTTCAGAACTGCTTCCGACGTGATTTCCTATGCTCAAAGTCTACTTGGTAGATTCTAGGGTAGTTTATTAGTGTCTTGCTTGTTCTTCCCATTAATGTTAGAGGCTAAGTCGGTTCGGGCGTCATAAGGATCTGGTATTCGAACTGGCTGTCCTTGCTGACTAATCGAGCTGTTCCGGGAATAAGACCAATCGCAAGATCAAGGTTAACCTTGTGATATCTTGGACCATAAAAGCTATTTAAGCAACTAATTCCTAGGATACTACTGTTCGCACTCAGCTCCGAGCACTGAACATGTGGTAAGATATTGCTCCACTCATCGGACTTCCTTACCCCGACTGGACTAGCTTTCCAACCCTAGTCTAAGTCAGACACGAGAAAACCGGCACGTGGAGCTAAAACTAGGCCGATATCTTCTTCATTTAAAACACATAACACCATAAAAGGCAGCATACAGTACACTGTATTCCCAAAACACGGGGGAAACTATAGAAGCACATATCACAAACAGGAGGAGAGGAGATGTTACTACCTACCGGCGTGAGTCATCAGAAACTAAGGAAGGAAGCTGAGTGTGCAGAGGGTGTGGCCAATCCAAGATGGCGGTCCCATAGGAGGTTGCCATGTCATCATCAGGATGGGTGCCTAGAAGATCCAACATCCAAAATCATCCAACATCATAAGAAAATTGGGGGTCTCCCGGAGACTGGCTGGGACTTGGAATGAATCAGAACAGCATCTAACTACAAGAAAATGGAAATGGTATGAGACAAGTAATTTGAACCAACAAATCTACAGTAGGTGAATGACTATAATGAATGGAAAGTCAAATGGAGAGTACTAATCTGCCAATAAAGGTAGTGTGACGACTAACAACTGTCCTCTTGAGCAGAGATGATCCGGAAATGCCAAAAGCATGAGATCGTAGTGCTACCGAGCAGAGGTCTTCTGCTGGAGTGAGCCACTACAAAATTGTTAATTATTGAAGTCCCAATGTTAATCAAAAAAACATTTTTGTCCTGTGTGTCTAAATCAGCATAAGGAATCCTTTTGAAAATACCACACTTCATGTTGACAGTCAAGTCTTCTGTAGTTAATAGCCCTAACAATAAAATAAGAAGTTAGCCATTTGGCTCTTTGGTAAACTTAAATATTTACTGATTACAACCTACAGGAGTTTGTGTATAAAATAAGTTATTGACTTAGAAAGAAGTTCAGGATTAGGCCTACATTTCTTAAACTGATGACTGATGTTAACTTCGCCAAAGGTAGTGGTTGTGACTTCAGACTTTCTTGAGTATGTAGGTCTAGTGTTTAAATGTCACGTTTCCCTTTTTTTTTTTTGTCCAAAAGCTTGCTGCTAACATGAGTTTTCCTTGCCAGGTATTGCACTGTTCAAAATATTGTTTTATTACCATAGCAAGTACTGATTGCACTAGTACAACAGGTAACTTCTGATATTTGAGTATATAGTTCACATCAAGTTGCTACAGTAAATTGTAAACAAATGTTCAACAATTTTAAATGCTGCCACAATCATTGAGACTATGATCTCCAAAATTGGAAGCAGTTCGCTATTCACTCTCGTGTGCAGTGCGCAGCTGACTTGAATTGCTTCAGGATATTATTGTGAATAAATTTTTGTGGCAGTTTTGGCTGCCCAAGAATGCAATAACTAGCTATATGAAAGGCTATCTTTGTAAATACTTTGTCATCTCATGGTAACCACAAACAGAAAACTGAAATCAATAGCTACCAACTAATCTCTGTAAACGTAAAGTGATAAGAATGAACTACCAGTATTCCCTCCTAATCTTGGGGTTAGAAGTGGTGAAAAGGTTAACCTAGTAGCTACAGAGTGTTACTACATATGAGAAGGCAACACAACTTTAACAGTAGAGAAAACAAACATGCCTCATCTAAAAAATCATCAACCGCGATGGTGAAAAAGTTCAGAGTCAGAAGATTTGGCATATTTCACATCCAGGTCAATGTACCCACTGGACCATCTGCAAGAGATTGTGGTGATAGCTTAATTCTTTCTGGCAATTTTTGGATGGAATGATATACATACAAATATAGGTACAAACAAATAGCTGTAGACTCATTCAGAACCAATACATTATCCTCTCTCTCACTTCATTTGCTAGGGCCAATCACCTCCTTCACTTTACTCATGGGTGATAAATAGCTCTATTATTATTATTATTATTATTAAAACTTCACGCCCAGGCCGCAACGGACAGGTAGTACAATCCAAATTAAGCAGTTTGCAACACCGGGAAGCCCGAAACGCTGCTAAAGAGAATCCAACAAAAAACCATTAACTGCTGACTTAAACACCTGCAGGCCAACACGACCGAAAGCCGACGCCGGCAAAGAATTCCAAACCCCAGCAGACCAGGGCACAAAGCACCGACTGAACTGACGTGTTCTGCATCTAACAGTCTCTAAAGTGAAAGAGTGCGCGTCAACCGCAGCACGTGTAATCCCCTTGAGACCTTGAGGGATGGGACAGATGAGTACAACCAATGTCTGTCATTGTTGCAAACCTTATAAAACGTACAGAGTCCAGCAACCTCTCTCCTATGAGACAGGTTCACCAGATCATTTTCGGCACAGAGCCCGCTGGCTTTACTAACAAGTCGGTCCAGCAGACACAAGTGACTGTCAGCAGCTGAAGCCCAGACCGCTGAGCAATGCTCCAACATAGGCAGCAAAAAAGCATAAAAGCATCTGCGGTTAACCTCCCTGTCACCAAATACAGAATTTACCTTATGCAGGAACCCAATCTTACTGGAAACACGTGACACCAACAATCAAAACAATTGCAATTTCCTTAGTTTTCAAAATACATATTTAGATCCTCAAGAGCTGTGCCTAATTATTAACATGGAAGGTAGACATAGTTTGTCAGGCAATACGACTTGCTTTGGCGCCACAAGTAAACAGCAATAGGTACGGTACCTACAGATGCAGAAATACATTTCTCTGAGTTTTGAAAGGAGCTTCAGTTCATGCACAGTTTTGTACACATTAGATTTTTTTACAATGAGTCTTTCTGATATCAAGCTGAACAAAGTAAAATGTGGAAAAATGCTCTATATATATATATATATATATATATGAGAGATGTACTATAGCTAAATCAGCATTTAGTAGCCAATCACTGACTGTCTCCCAATTGTTACCATTATCATATTTGATTATCAATGAGTTATTGGAGGAATAACTGTTTCAAAACAGTTAAATGGGTGCAGAACAATGAAAAAGCATTAAATTTATTATTGGAGACCTCTCCTCTCCTCCCCCCCCAAAAAAAAAAATAAATAAAACCCTAAATAGCCCCCCCCCCAAAAAAAAAAGCACTGGCTAGGTAGTGCATTGTTATTTAAAAAACCCTGGGTTTTTTCCAACCTTGGTTATAGCTACTGGTAATATTGAAATAAAAGCTTGGAGGTGTTTGGACTCCATCAGTTTGTGTTTCTATTGGTGTTTTGCTTCAACCATGAAACTTGAAGAAAAGCTTACACGTGTATTGCCACCTTAACAGCAAGCATGTCTACTACAACCAGTGTTATGCTGGTTGTCTTTGGCCCACAACTACTTTTTTAATAAATTTATATTTTTGTCTATAGATTTATTTTACTACGCTGAGTATTTGAGTCTATAGCTGTATGAAGCATATATACCTATATTGCTAGGCCTATTATTTGTAAATTTACTGTAGCTACTGCCTACTAGCTGCCATCTATGGGAAATGACTCAAACTTTACAATTTATCCCAATACCCAGTTGCTGATAGTGGCTGTTTAATATGTTTTGTAGCTAAATTCCTAGTGTCTTTTTTTTTTTTGCTATGGTCAAAACCTACTATCATTATATTTTGTACTAGAAACTGCAGTGATTTTTTTCATTTATCAGGCAAAACTACAACTACTGAGCGCATGCTTTACTACAGTGGTTTCCAGCAAACTTTGGGAGAGGTACATCATGGAGACACTACCATGGACTTCCTGGACCTTGAAAGGGAGAGAGGTTAGTGAAGTAGCTAGCTAGATAGCCTAGTAGACATTGCAAACCTTTACTTTACTCAGTCTACTGGCTTCCAGCAAACTGTAGAGGAGGTTCATCATGAAGACACCACTAGCTATGGACTTCATGTCTTCTTTAAGGCCCTTTTAGATGTGATATATTTTCGCTGTGTTGCGCAGCTAGTAGTATCAGGTGACTCGCTGGTAGCGGTATGTATCAGCCACGTTTTTTCTCCGATTTCGCACTATTAGCTCAGTGTGAGTTGCTGTTGCAGCGACGTAAGTATACTGTAGGTACCTAGTAAGGTAGGTATGTACCTAGCTATATATGCAATGTTGCTGATACAAATTGTATCTCGTCAAAAAGGGCCATTAGGTAGCTACCTACCTATCTACTGCGTGTGTCGTACGGTAGGGCATTTTGCCGCTCTTTGGTGGTGTTTAAGAGTAAATTAGCTCACCATTTGGGTGATGTCTTGTGCAATTATACATAGTGTTGATAATTGTTTAGTTGCTTTTCTATGGTTTTCCTATTGTTTTTTTGGTAGCCAACCGTGCACCTTTTGCTGCGTTCTTTTGGGGCTTGTTTTGTGTGCTTCCTTATGCTGGTGCTTGGGGCTGTCTTTGCCTCCTTGATCTGGTGCTCCCTTCCTTGGGTTGCCCTGCCTGCAGGAGGCTGCAAAGGTGAATTACATGGGGAAAGGTAAGGTATCCTTGGCATCCTCCTCTTAATTACAAGCCAAGCATACAAACCACCGTGGTTGGCACTCTAGGTGGCAGAATGCAACATACAGTGACACAGTCCATTCCATGCATTAATTAAAGTGCCACAGTGACGGGAGATGGACTTGAGACTGTTATGCTGATATGCTTTTATTTATCAAATGCCTTCTGTAATGCAGGTATCACTGTCCAGACTGCTGTTTGCCGAATGGCCTTTGTAGTGCAAGTGTCACAGCACATGACAGTTTATCAAATGTCCTTTTTGGGGCTTGTATCACTTGAGTTGAGATGGCTGTTTACCAAATGTCTTCTGTGGGAACACCTTCGTGCATGGGTTCCCCGTTTTTCTATCGACATACTATATGTCCCTTCCTTTACCTTTCTTAGAAGAGCTTAGTACTTATTTAGGGAGGCTTAAATCTTCTTATGATACCTAATACCAAATGTCTTCTGTAATGCAGGTATCACTTCAGATGGTTGTTTAGGGTTTACACTAAATACCTTCTATAATGCAGGTATCACTATCCAGACGGCCGCTATAACCTTTCCTTGGCGTGACCACAGCATCAGCTTGGTGGACACGCCTGGTCATGTAGACTTCACTATTGAGGTGGAGAGAGCCATCCGTGTCGCAGATGGAGCTGTGGCCGTGCTTGATGCATCTGCTGGTGAGGGCATTTTGCTGATTGATGTTCCTTGTTATGCTTCTTGATACTGACTTAATGCATGGGATACAGCGATGCTTGATCGATTGTTGAGATCACTCATAAGGTTGCTAGCTAGCTATCAAATGAGTTCATGCTCATTGTTAGTGATTCCGTATTGCACTGTCTTGTGTGTTGTGGAGTTTTTTGTATACTGTCTTCACTTTTTAATCATTTCAGAAGACATGGAATAGACTAAAGGGAAAGATGGACCATTGATGATATGAAGAATTGCAAGCCCATGAGCTATTCATAGCTAGGTCTTAGGTGTCTTAGCCCTAGCTCAGCCTCCATCTATGTTGCTTCCCATGTCTTCTTTATTTATTTCTATCAGATAATCTATGTAAAGTTCCCATGATTAAGAGCCTTTTGCTCGAACTATTCAAGGCGTCGTGTTATTAGAACATCTCAGTGGTTGATGCAATTTATATTAACTACCACAATAGTAACAGTAATATTAAGGCGTTTACCATTTGCACACTACGAATCAAGCTAATTTTATCTGCTCAGTCATTGCAAGCTTTTTATGTTTTAATCAACCTTTCAGAGGCAACCTTCATTTAATTGTGCGAATGAAATTACGAGACCTGGTGAGAGTACCTGTAAAGTCAAATCCGAAATGCAGCCCGAAGTGACAACTCGAAAACTTATATCTGAAGCTCCAGACTAATTAAAGCAAGGCTGTTCAATTGACCTCCATCCCAGTGTGCGATTGGAAACGCCGCTACTATATCTGCTCTTTCCATACCAGGTGTGGAGGCTCAAACGCTGACAGTTTGGCATCAAGCAGATCGCTATGGTGTACCCAGAATCTGCTACCTCAACAAGATGGATAAGCCCTCTGCTTCATTCACTCAGTGTATTGAGCAGATTAGACATAAGTTGAGAGCAAATCCTTTACTTCTGCAGGTAATTCATTATGCGTAGTCTACAGTATTACTTCTGATGCGCTATTACTGGCACTCAGTCTTTCATGCTCCCTACAGTTATAAGTAGGGTTGTGACAAATATGTTCTATCAAATATGCGCTATATGCTCAAAAAAATATGCAGTTTATGCTGCAAAAATATGCGGTTATGCTCTAACGATATGCGCTTATGCACTAAAGTTTTCGTTAGATAGGGGACTCTTCCTTAAGACGCAGCCTACTACGTTGTGCAGCCGATAGAATCTGTAAAACGTGCCTCCTGGCTTCCATAAATACTGTGGCAGAAGCGGTTTTCTGATATAACAACATACTTGGTGTTTCCTTGACTTAGAACCGCGTTGAAGCCCATTTATGGGCCACCACGCTCTTCCTCTTTATGCCGTATCTTGGAGGATACGCCCAATCGGGCCTCTGGAAACGATCTGCTATGTCTCAACTGGGCCTGCTTCAGGTCCCACCTCAATATTTGGAACCTGGACCAGCCTTCCTTATTGCTGAATGGTCGGACTGCTTTGGGTTGAGACCCTATCTTAAGATCAAGGCTAGACCGTGTAACCATGTGGACCAGACACATTCTTGTTGAAGAGAACTGGGTCCCAGGAAACCAACTGGTAAAAACTCGTCTGAAAGAGCCCACTCGTAGGCTACGGGAATCTAGAGGCTGCACGATGAGTATCTGAAGCTGAGACTAGGACAAGTGAAAGTCCCCGTCCTCCTGCCACCTTTGGCTGTGTCCTCTGCACAGTTGCCCTGCCTCAGGATCTCGCCTGGAAACCTGTCGCCTATAAACGATGCTTTTTTTCTTAGGGCGCTTACATTGCCCCACACTGATATTCGAATCAGCTTCAGCTGATAGCCTGACGAGGTTAATATGTCTGACTCAGGGGCCAACTGTTGTGCGACACTGGGCTGTTCTCTATATTAGTAGGAGGGTCACCTGACGGAGGGCCTACCAAGGCCTTTACGTGGTAACCATCATCGGCTGGGAGACGAGGCTGTCATGAGTTATATTCCTCAAAAATTCCTTACTATAGCTATGTGCTCTAAACATTACCGTATGTGCGTCAACGATAAGGCATATTCTGTAACATTTCCGCATATGCGCCAACGATTGAGCATATGTAGTAACGCTAAAAGTGTTGCAGCATATGCAGTTATGTATTTTACCTAAAGTCACAACCCTAGTTATAAGCTGATTGTGGGTAGCTAATACGCATCTTCTCAATACTAGGTATATCATCTAACGGCGTTTTACGCCCGGCATCTAGTAAAGCGTATTGTACCGGTATTGTCTTTGAATGCTTATATGTGAACTCGTTCATTCATAATATAGTTTTTGAATTAAATTCCTTGTAAATTCTATGATAACTCTCTGGGCCCATATGTGAACCAATTGCTTAGTCATATTATGGTTTTAGATTTAGAGCCCAACACCTGTTGTAGCTAATGATGTATCGTAAGTTTTGGTATAGTCTATATGCCTTCCTATAGCTACTTATGTATTCATATTGCTGTATTGGTAACTGACCCCGAATAGGCGTAGGATGGTTCATAAGGTTAGCTTAGTTAAGTTTATCCATCCTATGTTATGGGGAACCGCGAACACAGGGGGACCCGTGTAACTTACTGTAGCCATAAGCTAGGTACCTTTGTCTTTCCTGCCCACTTTACTTCTTTCTGTTTTCATGTTCATACTGTTGATTCTTTGTTTTTTTTTTTCTTCTTTTCCTTTCCCGAATTGCTGCTCCCATGCACATTGATCTTGTGTGGATACACCCTTGTGCATGAGTTCCACGTTTCTCTTGACATATATATACCTACTATATGTCGTCTGTTCTTCCGTCGGTGACATCGTCTTCGTGCGGAAAAATAGAGGTTTGATTCATAGACTGTAATTAATAGCTAATATTTGTATTTGATAATGGCTCCTTGAACATTGTTCTTTGGAGAGTATTATTTCTGTGCTGAACCAGCTATCTGTTATTTATAATATCCACTCTTTGAACTGTAGGTATTGGTTTAAGCATGGACCGCAACAGTACTTGACTCTTAGGTCCAAAGTGGCTTCTGACGCTGGCGCCCAAAATGGGATTTTCTCATGAATTAATATGAACATGTCCAGACACGGTCATGCAGGCAAGCGCCCGAGTGCGTCCCCGCCGTATCCAAGATACCTTCTCCGCAAGGAAAAATGTTTGGTCCCTTGGAATGAAAATCCCATTTTTCCGTTGCCTACTTTTGGCCGCCAGCGTCAGACCTAAGAGTCAAGTACTGTGGCGGTTTATGGTTTAAGAATACTATTTCTGTACTAAACTGGGAATATGTTATTTTTCAGGTACCTATCGGGAGTGGAAAGAGCTTTTGTGGAGTTGTTGACCTCATCTCTGGTCACAAAATAGAATGGGATCACGCCAATAACAAGGGTGAGTGCGCAACTAAGGCTTGGCATACTGAAGTTCTCATAAGAGTAGCCAGAGCGATCTAATATACTAGAGGGCCCAGCCGTCAAAAATGAAGGCAAAAATTTAGTGATTGAGCTTTTTATTGTTCTGGTTCCCAGTATAGGTTTTGCTCTATTATAGGTCTCATCCCTGCAGGCCTGATCTTCCATTAGTGAAACTCAAGCTGTACAACCATGAGTTTTGCGATAGCAAAATATCCCCCCTGCAAGATTAGTGAATATCAGCTTGGAATTGATCAAGCGTTAAGCTGCACTAAGAAAATATAATTCATTCAAAAGAATTCACTGAAAATGCCCAAGGCTCACCGGATACCAACAGATTGTTGAACCTCCAACGTCGAAATTTGGCTGCGATGTAAATTCAATATAAAAATCATCTACTCAGCGTAAAGATGCAACTTCTACGATATCATTCAGCAATGAAAGCGGGGATCCAGAGCGATATTTGTCACGGGTACTCCAAGCGCTGAAATTGTATGGTATCTCAACTTGTTTTTCAGTACATCAATTTTCTCCTATTAAACTCTTAACTGCGTGACGGAGAGACGGACCAACATTGGAGCAAGGGCTTTCTCTGCCACAATATGTTTGGGCATCACGCACCCAAGGGTCCCGAGTGCCTTCTCCGCAGGGGATGTAGCATCTGGCCGCAGTTCCTGCTGAGAAGGTTAGTTTTGTAAAGTTAGG
>LQNS02277098.1:5197936-5215053 GCA_001587735.2 Parhyale hawaiensis | reverse complement strand
TGTTTGGGCATCACGCACCCAAGGGTCCCGAGTGCCTTCTCCGCAGGGGATGTAGCATCTGGCCGCAGTTCCTGCTGAGAAGGTTAGTTTTGTAAAGTTAGGTAGGTCCTCTATATTTCCTTTCTGTACCGCGAGGTGGGTCGCCGATCGAGGTGACCGACTTCTTCTACGGGGCTCTTGCCTCGTCCGTGTGGAGGGCCACAGAAAGGACCGACGGCACTGGCGCTTCTTTCTTCTGTCCTCTTCTCTTTTCGTCCTTCGTCTCTTGCAACCTGAGCACAACGTTGTGGTTCCGGCTGTAAGCCGAGTAAATCAATCTTAGATCGCTATTGATTGTCTAAGTTTCAGAAATAGCGGGATAATACCAATATAATAATAATAATTGGAGCAAGGGAGCAAGCGACCAACAACTGTGTTTTATTATATAGTGGATTGATACAATGACGTGCTTTGTTCCCATGTGGGCCTTTATGTAGTGGGGATCGAAGTGTCATCTACTCCGTTAATGCCAGTTAATGAGTGGCGGGGAGGATCCTACTATTATTGATGCCATAACTTTGATATTGCCCGTATGTGTTCATAGTGCAGATCGAGGTGCCAGCTACTCTGTAAGTGCCAGTCCCATATCATTGGACTCTGACCCAGAGCTCTACGCCGAGTACTCTAATGCTAGAGCCCAACTCTGTGACCAGCTCGGTGATTTGGACGACACTGTTGCTGAACACATCCTTCAGAGTGAAGACACTGACTCCGTACCTCTGAACATATTACACAAAGCCATCAGAAGAGCTACGCTATCACAGGTTAGATCTGGCTTGCTAGAGAGGCTCTCGGCCTGCCAGTTTTAAGCGTTAAGCTAATTTATGTTGTTCAATTTCAAGTTCCTATCGTCTGTGTCACATGAATTTATAGCATTAATGCGTGAATTAATATTTTTTTGTAGCATTGGAATTTTTTTATGTCTTTTGGGAAGCGAGTTTGCTCATAAATCTGTTTGGGGATTATTTTGGAATATTTTTGAGTTATTCTACAATTGAATTTAAATTCAGACTGGGAGTAAAAAGACCACCATTTGAAAAACAATTCAAACACAGTTTGGAAATAATCTAAGTTGAAATTGCGACTAGAAGTCTGTGTTTCCATATCTGTCCGTCCAGGTGATGTTACAAGCCCTAGCGGTTGTGTCTGTCGTACCTCACGTTGGACCCCAAAGTGTATGGGTCTTCACCCATTCCAGACTGTGTTTCTGCTTGTAAGTCTGTGTTTTAGCAATTGCCTCTCCTGGTGATAGGTGCGGGCTGTGTGTGTTGTGTCCAGACGGGCTCTAATGTTGCGTACGCAAGGCAAGTAGCTAGTATGTGACAGTTTGACTCCGACTCGTGGTTCTACTCAGTTTTCAACTGCGACTCCTGGACCCCAGATGTACCGACTCTGACTCCTCAACTCTGGTAGGCGATGTCTGGCGATACTCCATTAAATACCTATTTTCTCGTTGCAGTTGTGCGTCCCCGTGTACCTCGGCAGCAGCTACCGCAACACTGGCGTGCAGCCGCTGCTGGACGGCATCCTGCGCTATCTCCCCACACCTCTTGACAGACTTCCTCCTGCTGTCCAGTTATATAACGGTAGGTAGCTACTACCATCGACGGGTATAGGATGGGCCATTGCCATAGGGTTAGGTTAGTTTAGATTCGCCCATCCTATGTTATGGGGAGCAGCGCCCCCAGGGAGACCCTGTAGGTTACTATAGCCGTTAGCTAGGCCTTTGGGACGTCTGCCTTTTGTGCCCACTTTGCTTCCTTCCGAACTCATGCTCCTCTTGGTATTACTTATGTCTGTTATTCCTCTCTTCTTTCCCGACTTGCTGTTCCCATTGAGCGTTGATCCTGTGTGGGCACACCTTCGTGCATGGGTTCCACTTTTCGATCGACATACTATATGTCTCTTCCTTTTTCTCTCTTAGAAAAGCTTAGTACTTCTTTAGGGAGGCTTAAACTATCTTATACTACTACTATGGTAGGTACTGCATACTCACTCGATATACGCTACTTTTCTTCCTTTACCTTCCTCTTCGCCTATCCTATGTTATGGGGCCCGGCGACCACCTCAGGGGGCTCGTGTAGATTACCTTAGCCATTAGCAAGGCTTTCGGGACGTTTGTCTTTCGTGCTCACTTTGCTTTCTTCTCGATTTCATACTCCTACTTGCTTATGCTTTATTCTGTTGTTCCTAGACTTGCTGTTCTCACGCGTAATTTTCCTTCCTCTACTTAAATTCTTAATTTGCAGANCTTTCGTGCTCACTTTGCTTTCTTCTCGATTTCATACTCCTACTTGCTTATGCTTTATTCTGTTGTTCCTAGACTTGCTGTTCTCACGCGTAATTTTCCTTCCTCTACTTAAATTCTCAATTTGCCCAACCTGCTGTTCTCATGTTCGATGATTTGTGCTTCCAGATCCCGTTTTTGTACACCTGATGTCCATCTATGTTTTTCTGCTCTTGAAGCGCGGCGTTGTGTTTCAGGAGGTTCTAGGTAACATTAGTTTGGTACATATATACAGTGCTATTGCCCTCTTGTTGCTGTAATCTCGTGAGACACGTGCCAAGTTGAGATTCTATTAAGCAGATCACAGCCCTTGTTTCTATTCCCTGGACATTCAGGATTTATTGCATTTAACTTGTGCTGCTGCCGAAAAAGTCTGGTAAAATAGAGAAATGTTAAGTTATCTTGGAATTTCTACAGGTTCCGTCATTTGTGCTTATAGAGTATTAGTACCCGTTCAGTTTCTAGTCCGAAAGAGTTTCGTCGTCTCCGCGTCCGAATGCATTGCTGTGTCCATGTAAGCAGCAAAACAGTGCTAAAAATTTTCATTGATAGCCTCTTCAAATTTTGAGGAAGGAGCTGTCTGATACTTATCACTGACCTTGCGTAGCAAACTGACTGGACGGATAACATTTGAACACCATTTTTGGTTAACTCAGAGCTGTTCGTACCATGGTTCAACTAAACATTCGGCCGAACCTGAGAAAACGCTTTCATTTGACCATCGTGTGTACCAGCCTCTAGATACTAGCTGAAGAAGGAATTAAATCATGTGAGATGAGGAGCGGCGAAATGTTTTGGAATATATAAGAAAAACAGAGGAGAAATGGCTTGTAAATAATATGGCTGAAAACCGTTGCAAAAAGTAGCTCTGAGGAGTGAGCCAGCAGGCCTAAGAACAGAGAGTAATATGGCAAAAAAGCTTAAATTAGCATTCGATAGATCAAGGTATTATTTCAAGGCCACGCAGACGAACGTCGACTTCATTAAGAACAACATTGTTAGGTACCTACTTGCTGCCATAATGGTAATGTTTCTTTAACGGAGCTTTAAGATTATATCAAAATACGCATATGAATCTTTTGCTGGAGGCACGCACGAGATCAAGATGTACCTAATGTTAGAGAGTGAAGATACCCAATTAAATGCTTGAAGAGCGATAGCTTGTACGGTTAATGATGTGCGTCGTTACTTAGTGAATAGACGCCTCTTACTTTACCCGCTGTTTCAGGCGCGCTGTGTGCTTTGGCCTTCAAAATTGTCCACGACCCACAGAGGGGCGGTCTCTTGACGTTCGTACGCATCTATAGTGGGAATTTAACAAAGGTGAGTCATCAATTTGTCCATTAATTATGAAACGCANGCTTCTTACTTTAGCCGCTGTTTCAGGCGCGCTGTGTGCTTTGGCCTTCAAAATTGTCCACGACCCACAGAGGGGCGGTCTCTTGACGTTCGTACGCATCTATAGTGGGAATTTAACAAAGGTGAGTCATCAATTATGAAACGCAATTTCCGTTTTGATGAAATATCAGTTGGATATTTACAACCATTTGTCATGTTAGTAATATAAGGTTAGCTTAAGGTTCACCCATAGTATGGTATGGGGGGAAGCGACTGCGGAGGTGCCCTGTAGATTGCCTTGGCTTAGCTATTCCTTCAGGACGTATTTCCTTCATGCCTTCTTTGCTTCTATCCACTTTGATACCTACTCCTACCGATGTCATTAACCTCTGTTCTGCCTCTTGTTTCTCGACTCTCTGCTCCCATGCACGTTGATCTTGTGTAGAAATGCCGTCGTGGATCCCTTGTTTTTCCTCGAATATTGCCTATGTAGTGGCAATGGTGGCTTAACATGTTAACGGCTTGCGTCGACTTATGTCGATCTCCCGTTTTGCTTCTTAATGGCTTTAGATCACACTAGTCGTGGTTAGGGACATGTATTAAACCACAAATAACTAGTATTTAAATTATAAAATGAAAAGACCTGAATGAGTTCAAAAACAAATTTTAGCTCTTTAGAGATTGTTTGGCCATAAACCCATCCGCCGGACAATGTCAGGCTTACTCGAGACTATCCGTTGACAGGTTAAACTGCTCTATGTAATTATAACAATGTTGTCTATTGCTTACAGAACAGCAAAATATACAACGTCAGCCGTCAGTGTGTGGAGAGGCCGACTAGCATCTACGTAGCCCTGGCGGATGAATTCAAACCCATTAGCAGCGCTGGAGCTGGCAGCATTATTGTGCTTGCCGGTCTGAAGGTGAGCCCCAACAGCGTCTTGTACAGCGGTGGTGCCGCTTGCAAGTGTGNTACGTAGCCCTGGCGGATGAATTCAAACCCATTAGCAGCGCTGGAGCTGGCAGCATTATTGTGCTTGCCGGTCTGAAGGTGAGCCCCAACAGCGTCTTGTACAGCGGTGGTGCCGCTTGCAAGTGTGACGTGATTAACTTGGGTGCTGGCTGTATGTAAGCGGAAGCTTCGTGTCCATTTCGAATATCTGAATGGCTTGAATATCTCACATTCTCCTCTAGGGGCATTGGATGGGCCATACGGTTAAGTTAGTTAGGTTCGCCCATCCTGTGTTATGGGGAGTTGCACCTCCTCCGCAGGGACTCTGTAGCTAGGTTGTAGAGTCGGAGCCCGTGAATTTTTAGGCGAGTCCGAGTCGGTGAAAATGGGTAATTTTTAGAGAAAAGAGTCTGATTTAAAACTGGCAAAGTCCAAGAGTTGGCGTCGGATTTTCTTCATCCTACTCCGTAGCCCTGCCCTGTCCTATTCGCTAGTTTCACTTGGTCTTCTTTCAGGACCTAATTTTTTTCTAACTACTTCGCTTTCTTTTATTTTTATGCTAGCACTATTGATGCCTGACGCTATTCCCTTCCTTCTCGATTTGCTTTTCTCCTGTGCGGTGATTCCTTTGGGTAACACCTTCTCGTGCGTACGTTCCCTTTTGCAATCGGCATACTGTGAGTCTCTTCTTTGTGTCTCTCTTTAGATCACAATGTATGCTGTGGATGTGGAAATTTAAATAGAAATACGGCACTATTCTGTTTGAGTCTCTACAAGTCTCTCGTTAATATATAACTTACCGCACGATTGCAGAAAACCAGCACCGGTGATACCATTGTAGGTGGGAAAGAGAATGTAGCGGCAGCTCGCGCTGCTCTGAGAGGAAAGTCAGCTTCTGTTCCTGCTGCAGGTGAGTCTGCAGCTGCCATCATATTATAATTATAATTTTTTTTCCTGCGCTATTTGCTTCCCTTTTTCTCACCTCCAGGTCACTTGACACCGTAGCACTTAGCCCAGGAGTTCCTTCTTCTTATTATTATGAAAACTTCACGCACGGGCCACCACGGACAGGTAGCACAACCCAAGTGAAGCACTTAGTAACACCGGGAAACCCGAAATGCTACTAAAGGAAACCAGACAAAAACCATTAACAGCTGTCTTAAAAGCTTGCCCTTTACCAATCGACAACTTCCACAAGTGGAATTCTTCTATAAAATATAACAATTTTTATCAGTATGATTGTTGCTATAATCGTATCCAAAATGTATGAAGAGAATTCATTGCTAAAGCTTTTCCTATTTCCTAGACTGTCAAGCCGCCGCACGGTACATCAGCTGGACAGTACCACGCCCGGCTGCACGAGTCTGAACCCTGGACATTCTGGGTGATGATAAGTGATGGTGATCGTGTACGCGCGATACGTGTGTGCCAACAAGTGCCGTACAGTTTATATGTTGCGCAACAGAAGTCCTAGGAACAATTGTAAATAGTGCTGAGTTTTCTGGTGGATGGATGGGATTTTCACTGACCAGATGCTTATAATCATACTTCACGTTATGGCAACAAAGCATGTAGACTATACATACAATAATACTCTGCAATGAGTGTTATACCTTACAAACAATGTTATTAATTTAACTTGACGCTTTTGCAGATGTGGTTTACTAGGTATCGGGGTTTGTTTTGTAGAAATGTTATCAATACTCTTTTATTTGGGATTTTCAGTAATAAAAAATGAACAATTATAGGTAACTTTTCATGGGAACGAGTAGGACTACATAAGTTTAAGATCATATTTGAAATTTAATTTTAAAAACTGTGATACTCAAAGATTCAGATGAACTCATTTATTATATACCATGTATAGTATATAGTTACACAATAAAAGTATTTAGGGTAAACTAAATATTAGGTACCTACAGTAAACGCCAAAATCACAAGGAATGATAGTAACACTGCACTGGATGAATAGCATTACACAGTGTTGCCATCGTACTTGAGTAAGCATTTACTCTTGGTAGCGATTCATAGATTTTAACTCCTAAAGCATTGTAAAACACTAGCTTGGCTTCTATATTTTATTGATAGCCTAATAAGCGCAATTTCTATGGGAAGAGGTTGTACGCTATAACAACAGAACTCAGTAATATGGAACACATAACTATATAACAGGGAAGGTGTTTACCACTTTGTTGTCATAAGTCCCACGAGAGCATTAACAGGTATTAATGATGAACACATTTAAATTTCAACTTATATTAGAAAATAAACATTAAAAAACAATTTTGTAGATAGAATGTTATAAAATAATTATTTAATTAGTGGATTTTATCATTAGGTAAGTTTAATTTAATGTTTTCGCCCAAGTTTCTTCTACGCTTTATAATGCGACCCCTCATTAGCGTGGCTTTTCCTTTAGGCTGACCATTAGCATCTGGCTACTGAGAGTCCCATCCATCAGAAAACTCGACACTATTTTCAACTGTTCGTATCACTCTCTGTCCAATACGGGAGTCTGCAGCCATATTGCTTGCTTAGAGAGCTGCGCAACACTCTCGCCGTGCTTGCAAGATGTAAACTGTCACGGCACTGCGCACACGCACGGCATCGCGCGTACACGATCACCATCACCCAGAATGTCCAGGGTTCAGACTCATGGGATCTACCCCAACTTGATTGTTGGATGTCTCGCTCATAACCAGTCTGAGAGTTCCGCTTAAGACAGCAGGGGAACTTAAGAAAAAATCTTGAAAAAAAAAATTTAAAGAAGCTTGAAAAGATTTTAAAAACTTGGAAAAAAAAGAAAACTGAAAAACTTAGAAAAAATAAAAAAACTTTAAAAAACTTGAAAAAAACTTCTACCTGCAGGGTATGGGATCTACCCCAACTTGATTGTCGGATGTCTCGCTCATTACCTGTCTGAGAGTTTCTCTTAAGACAGCAGGGGAAGTTCAAAGAAAAAACTTTGAAACTTTTGAAAAAAATAAGAAAAACTTAGAAAAAAAAACTTTGATAAACTTCAAAAACTTTTTTAGAAATTCTACTTGCAAGGTATGGGATCCACCCCAACTTGATTGTTGGGTGTCTCGCCCATTACCTGTCTGAGAGTTCTCCCTTAGGACAGCAAGGTATGTAGTTCAAATTGTCCTGGACACTTGTTCCACCGTGGCTCTGCTGGGAGTTCTGTTCTGTTTGGTATCTCGCGCCAGACTGCGAGAGGCCTGTGGTAATACCTCTTACCCTAGCTACCTCTCCCTCTCTCGTCAGCGGGGTACCGCTAAGATGGTAGCTACGTGCTGACCTAAGGGCCTAGTCAACTTCGATCGATTACCCGGCAGCAGAAGTTCACTTGATATGTCTACAACGACGTTGACGGGGTCGTACCTCAGTACGAGTGTACCCTGCGATCTTCCCACTAAAGAGTGCACATATTCTCACACCCTCAATCGGATAAGATAGCAACACTATCTTTCGAAGTTTCCTCGCAAGCCAGTCTACGACGCTGCTTTGTCTGTGCCTGGCTCTCGGACCGCAAACATCCCCCTACCGGTTACCTTCAAAGCACTAAGCATATGTATCTTGTATCTCTTCGCAGAAGTTGAAACAATTCAAAAATAATCTCTCCCTGCCTTTTCAGATTTTGGCAGATTGATTGAGAATTATGACTTCAGTGTGCAAAGATTGATTGAGAATTATGACGTCTGTGTGCAAACTAATTGATAAGTTTAAAGGCCACCAATGTTACTTACATTCACTAACCCTCCCGGACCAGGAGACCTATTCGTTTTGTCCTGCTTCCTACTCAGCGTGTGTAGAGCTGGCTATCAGCATCCTGCGCGACAAGACAGACCCGGCCATCAAAATATGCTCAAACCGACTCAGCTACATCAGGAGCTGTCAGACATAAGCTCACTAAAATATCCCGGAGCATCGACCCCGACCGTCTCTGGGATAGCGAGATCGAACGTATCCTTTTCGGGCGAATCAAAGATTACGACCTATGCATTCTTGCTGGGCTCCGTCAGGTCAGACAAGGAGCATCAGCCCCCGAGCACCCTGCCACAGTATCAAGGGTCAAGGCCATCACCAATGCTCTCCCAACTCTCTTGACCGGAGGTCTCCCCCGCTTCAGCGGGTGCGCCACCAGGTTCCCCGCCCCCTTGCAAGGACTCCTCAAGAGCAGGCTCCCTTATCGGCGCCAGGTCCTCCCCAAGGCCATCATCCGCGTTTGTGTCCCACCCCACAGGGACGCACCGCCTAATCAACCAATGGTCACAGATTCTCCTGGGGTCGAGAGCTCGTCCACTAATGAGGACTCCCTCGACCATCAGCTAACGAGCTCTTCCAGTGATTCATCAGCACCATCTACACCGGACCACCAAACTAGTTCCCCAGGAAGACCCGCACAAGCACCGGCAGAGCCTCCCGCCATACCATGTCCGGTGGACGCTCCACTGGCTGAGACAACCTCGTTCTTCCTACAGTTTCGAGCGACCATCAACTCCCTCAAGCCCCTGGAATTTACCTTTGCCGGAAAAATCTTTACCAACACCCATGTCAAGTCGACCTTGGTAAGCCGTAGCTCCGCTACTTGCCCGTTAATCGCACCAAGGCCAGGGTCACCACAAGACGAGTGCGTACGCATGCAATAGCGGCAAGCACACAATATGACAGAGACACTCAGAGTTCACCCGATTCCTTCCTGGCTCTGTCGCACTTGGTGAACACTATGCCACCAGCCACTCGCCCATGGAAAATATATCTCCTGCCCAGAGAAGGTAGCGGTCTCCTTTCGCACGACAACAGGCTTCCTCTACCAAACCGAGCAATAAAGGACCAAAGTTACCTTGGACTCTTACACATGGGGACAATTCCCCTCTGCTTGACACGCTCTCAGCCAGCTTCATGCCCATGACTTTCCAAAAAAAACAGGACATACCCTGCGGAGAGCCTGGGGCCCTCTGGAAGAACGATCTATTAAGGAAGATTCTCGCCTGGCCACGTTCGAAACTCTCCTCCTAACCCACACCCTGCTCTCCGCAGCTGGATAAAATACCTCGAAGGCTGAGCTACTACAGCACACTTCCCTGGCAGCGCAGGCACTACCGTCCTGCCTACCAATCTTCCAGGCGCAAGCCCACCACCACCACCTCTCAGTCTTCGTGGATCACATGAGAACGCTACGTAATTTCACCCTGGAAGGCATGTTCCTGTCTGCGGTATCAGGCCCCCTCAGAGAAGCCTCGATTTTCTCTCGAGATGGGGATCTATTCCCCAAAGAAACTGTCGAACAAGCCGATCATATTGCAACTACCGTCCACCCTGATACCTTTCGGCTCGCCAATAACTCTCCACTAGCTATTATTATTATTATTATTATATTGAGTAGTTTAAGTCTCCGTCTCCACAGCAACGGCGATGTCACAGAGGAAGAATGAAGGGACACGTAGTGTGATAATAGACACGTGGAACTCATGCACGAGAGTGTTCCCACACTGGTTCAACGCGCATGGGAACAGCAAGTCGGGAAAGAAGAGTAAGAATAGATTGAAGAATGATCAGTAGGAGTAAAAGATGGGAAGGAAGCAAAGTGGTAACCTACACAGACCCCCTGGGGCCGCTACTTCCCATAACATAGGATGGGCGAACCACTAGCTAGCGAGGAAGGACGCAGAGCGCCCTATCCGCGGGCCAAAAACCGCCGTAACGCGTCTGAGTCTAACCAACCCAAACCTGCGGCATCCAACTGTGGGAAAATCACGGCACCACCTCGTGCCACACCTAGTCTACCCGCAGCCCGACCATCCACCAGCTGGCAACATCCGGCACCTGGCCCGGTCGTGACAGAACGACCGAGGGGCACCGCAAAACCCCAGGCCTCGTCCAGATCAAAGCAATCCTACACCAGCAACCACAACCTGCCGAAAAATCGGCCGTACTACAACCCTCATGTGTGGAAACACAAGTAATCTCAATCTTGCCTGCAACTCCTTTTCCTTAGGGTCACCACTCAAATACGAATGCGTTCGTAGCATTTATGTACCTCATGTTATACCTACCACTGTTTACCATTGTTGGTCGTACCTTTACTGTTTTGATTCGAGAGCACGACCCTAGTTGTTGATTTGACAAATGTATCTGTACCTTGAACACCTACAGAAGTAAATTTACTTTGTCCGCTATCTTTACCTACCCTACATAGCGTCATACCCTAACAAGCTGAGACTTGATATGTCTGATGCATTTAGTCTCTGCCTTTACGATCTGATCTCTGGTCGCTTCCACATCCATACATTTCCCCGTTCGGACTGTAAACTGATAGGTCCTGACGTGTCAAGTGACCTGGAGTTGAGAAAATATGCTTATGGCGAGTCAAGGGCGACGGAACACGCCCTTATTCTCACCATAAGGAACTTGACACCGTGAGTTCCTCCCCCCTCTCCGTCGCGACCAGATGGTTGCGTGGGCATGAAGAGTTAGACCAGTTCATCCCCCTAGGTAACCCCCAGCCGGCTGACTGGCGGAGTGGCTGCCTTGTGGCCGCACCAGCTGGCTGAAAGTGGCGCTGGCTCGGTGGACCGGTGCTCAGCCGAGCGTAGCGTTGTCCGGCTGATGTACTGTGCGGCGGCTTGACAGTTTTGAAAATAGGAAAAGCTTTAGTAATCAATCCTCTTCGTACATTTTAGAAACGATTATAGCAACAAACATACTGATGAAATTTGTTATATTTTATAGAAGACTCCCACTGTCAGTGCCCTACCAGGCACTGAAGTGATAGAATAGATAGATAATGGATTATTATTATCTTCAGAGATATATAATGGACTTAGTATAAGAAGCAGCTGTACCCGCACTTAACGGAAAGCAACAAACCCCTGGTTGCGCAGTAGGGGAGGATCACAACAACAAGACAACGCACCAAGGTGTGCGCAGTTAACACCTAGAAACGTAATACAGATGCATAATTAGCATCTGCACAAAATGGACCAATAGGGAGCCGAAGAAAGTGACATCTCTTTATTAGGAGATCTTCAGTAGCGTAGAAAGCAAAGCTCAACCAATCGGGTCACCAAAAACAAGAACATTACCATATAAGGTAATCTACAAGATGATATACGTCACCAAGCATCAGTGACGAAGAAGCCGCCAACAACGCCCAAGCAGCCATCAGCTCGCCACGGGATGTTCCCAATAAATACTGAAGAGCGCGGACGACACCTCGGACTTCTGCGCTCGGCAAACACGTGCGAGACTCAAGTCTACAGATAACGTATATATGTGCCAGTGTGTGATCACAAACGACTTGCCGCAGGTACTGCTGCCTTCCATCGTTGAACTTAAAGGTCCACAATATGTTTGGGCATCACGCACTCAAGGGTCCCGAGTGCCTTCTCCGCAGGGGATGTAGCATCTGGCCGCAGTTCTTGCTGAGAAGGTTAGTTTTGTAAAGTTAGGTAGGTTCTCTACATTTCCCTTTCTGTTCCGCGAGGTGGGCCGCCGAATGGTGGTAAGTGACCCATCCCATGGGACTTCTATCTGCTCTCGTGTGGGGGGCCCCAGAAGGGACCCCCCGCACGAGTGCTCGCTTTCTTCTGTCTTCTTCTCTTTTCGTTTTTCGTCTCCTCTGAGCCGCACGGCTGAGCGATTTCGTTCGACCGAGTCGTGTGGAGCTGGAGATGCTCGTGCCGTATTCCTGCCTGACATGGTGCACCTGGCCAAGATTGTTCTAATATAACTCATTTGAGTTCGACTAAACTTCGAAACTATATCATGCAAAATTGGATCGCTGTTATATAGTCTTTGTATCTTATGCGGCGGGAAAACCCACAATATAGCCCAATAATAATAATGAACTTAGAGGTAAGGCGTTGCGTAGCTTAGGCCAGTAGCCCGCTTCTGGAATGATAAAATAAATCAGGAAAGAGGCAAATTGTGAATTACTTGAGATTACTAAAAAAGCTGTAGCTACAAGTTTGCGTCACGTCAGAAATATGAGTATGTACTGATACCTTCAGTGTTTCCCCTAATAGCCTCTCCCTCCCGAGTTGTCATTCCCTAGCACCTAATAAATACAGTCTGCCACACTTCTACTAGCCTATGTTTGCAATCTTCGTTTTAAGTATCAACCAATAGGAAGGAAGGCACAGAAAAGCCTCAGAAGAGCATTGAGATCTTACTAAGGAGTGAATATATGGAATCCTCACTCTAAATTGGAATATATACAGTACATCATAAACCTTGGCTAATAATATCTCTTACGCCAGAACTGCCCTGTAAATATCCCTGCATAGGTAAACCCTCAGGGACCAATCACAATTTATTGTCACCAATAACCTTTCACTGTAAGATGACGATTGAATCAATTAACATAATTAAAGAATTCATTAACCCCTTTTAATGCAGTGCCGAGCCACGCGCCCCTGACACCACTTGCGGAAGTTGTCAGATTGGTAAAGGGCAAAAGGAACTACTGGGCTAAGTCCTGACGGTGTCAAGTTCCCTTATGGTGAGAAAAAGGGCGTATTCCGTCGCCCTTGGCTCGTCACAAGCATAATTTAGTTACGATCTTTACGCTTTTAGTAATTGATAGGGGGAAAGTAGGGAATTCTTGATACGGTCTCGGGAAAAAAGTGTTTAAATTGAAGCTACTACTGCTTGCACATTATAGGCAAACTAGTGGCCCCGTGCGTAAAAAAATTCACGCAATAATCTATATATTTGCTCGTTTCTCTCACTTTTTCCACATTTTCCCCGCTCACGTTTATTAGCAGCTCTTATTCCCTTCTGTAATCTTTCTGCTTCAAGTCTTTCTTGTCACTGTGTCGCATGGGCGCTTCATTGGTAGCACGTCTTCTTTCTTGAGACTGTAGTAGTCACGTTCTTCTTTTACGTTCTGTTCTTCTTTCTTAATTAAACGTGTCCTCCAAAGTAAAATCTTCAGTAAAACACTGCAATAAACCTGAATGTCACTCCAGTCAGCTTATTTTCACTGTGAGTGCACCATATCCTTGATACTCCCTTTCATTCTCAAATATCTGCTTCGCTGAAGTGTTGAACTTTTGGCCTCTGAAGCGAAATCTGCTCTATGAGAGAAAGACAGTAAGCTAGAAGAATTAATTATTTATTGCCCGTGAAATAACTCTACTGACTGTCGTGAGTGCGGCATTGGTCATCTGCCGAATTTAAACGTGTCCTGGGAGAAAAAAAAGTCTCATTATCGCATCGTCAGCGCTCCGTTGATCATCTGCTGAATTTATATTGGTACCTGGTAGAAGAAAGTGATAGAATCGGACTCTAGAAGCTGCATATATATTGTTCTGATTTCAAGAAATGTTTCAAGAAAGAAGTGCATTCAAATACAGGGTTTCACCATTTTCTGCAACCTGGTCATCGATCTGTAGGAAATCGTCACCGTCAATTCAAAATCTACAACCTGGCCTATTTTTCACTTATCTATTTCCTTAAGAGCGGGCACGAAATAAATACACAAAGCGTTTTATTACATTAGGATTTACCGTCTGATATGGAATATAATTCCTTACTTCGTATGCATGATACCGGTCTGGATATCATTGAAAGACAGTGTTTTCGTTCCGTGGAGTTTCTACAGGGGCCAGCTTGTACTACGTAACTAACTAGACTTTACGTGACCCATTGGGTCAGTGGAAAACCTGTGCTAAAATCAAATTTCTTTTTTTTTTCTTTTCTTAAATACAGAGAGACGAACATTTTTTCTGAAATAAAAGTACTGCCGAGCCATATTCGGGTATCATACAATGGTCAAAGAGCAATCTTAATAATTTGAAAAAACAAATCGAAGCATCATTCTTTTGAAGTCTCCAAGGTCCTCTCATTTCATTCCCTATGCTTAATAGTGAAGATTGTGTCCACGGTGACGTACAACCAAGCAAGTATTCACGCAGACAAACAAGATTGCCAGAATTTCATAAGTATTTGTAGATTTGCTCGCTAGGGTCCGAGACGGCTTCCTTGTGGTGGCCTGATCCCTTGATTGCAGGGCTGGAGGTTAATGAGGTGCCCGGCACCCGACCCCGCCGTCTGCCGGGGGCTTCCCGTCCGACTCAACATTGCTTCGCCCCTTTCGCACTGCGCTTATGCTGCTGCGGTTGTGCTACTTTGTGGCCTTGGCTTTCTAAAGCACAGGATCTTACTTGCGGCCTCTCAGCAGTGCCCGTTTTATTGCGTACGTGGGAGAGCAAACAGTCTCTCGCCTATTGGCGTGCTTCCGATGGCCCTCACTCCTGTGCATCTCTGGGAGGACGCCCGCATCGTCTCCTTCATTCTGTCTTCTCACTCTTCCTTTGCCTATCTCCCTTCACTACTTCGTCCCACTCCAGAACCCCCTCCTGTCGGAGTTCATAGTTAGGAGCCGGGGCAACAACCGCTTCATGGTTCTGTCCCTTTGGGAGGGAGGGGGCGGTGTAGGATAGACCATAGCCTTGGGTTAGATAGGTTACTTCAACCAATGTATTGGGGAATAGCGACCCCAGCTGGACTGTAGCTTACTTTAGCTATTAGCAAGGCCTTCGGGACATCTGTCTTCCGTGTCCACTTTGCTTCCTTCGCTTTCGTACTCCTACTCAGCCAACCTTTGGCTGTTCCTCGTCTTCTTTCCCGACTTGTTGTTCCCATGCACGTTGATCCTGCGTGGAAACACTTTCGTGCTTAAACTATTCAGCGTGATAATACATACTAATAATAATAATTTCCTGAGTTTCTTTTCAACGACAGAAGCTTATAACCTTGCCCTGTTCTGCTGCGAGTGTTTTATGGATACAGTAGTTGCTGGACGAATATAACACGCCGGTTTCTCGTAAAAATAGCATTATTTGAAACGTCCTTTAGGAAGGACGCTGATCCTTGTAAGGTTAAGGATTCTTGTGACGCTTTCAGTATGGTACTGATGATTTCAAAGATTTGGCAAGGTCATGACCCCCTTGCTGTTCTGCAGATGTCTTTTCTGTCTAGTGCTCTAGATCGGAACGAAGACACAAACTATATACTATAATTTTATTACTATTATTGTTACGCAGCAGCTGTTATTATCATATTTTTAACTAGTACCTATGTGTCTCTGTTATAGGAGAAACATCTACTATTATTGAAGAGGGTGGCGGTGAAGAAGAGAGCGATGACGAAGGTGGTGCTGACATGACGTTGGAGAAAGAACAGCACCTGTTAGTGGGAGTTAAAGTTCTTGACCCTGTATTTTTCTGCTCAATTGGTAAGTAAATTTTAAATTTGCATCGATTGTTGTTTCCTGCCTGTGTGATAAGAGAAAATTGACCCCGCGTTATTATATTTTCATGTTTATTGTATATTGTCAGTTTTGTTCATTCTTGGGACGACCTTTCCCGGAAGAAACTACTACCGACCCATTGGAAGAACTGAAATCTCGTTAGCGTGATCCTAATTTCTGCCTCTACCCATCACCATCTGCGTTAAGAAGGAGGCGTCAGCGTTGAATTGCTTTGTGGACTGTTTGCCAAATAATTCGCCACGTTTTTTTTAAACGCCCTCTACGAAAGGTCATGGAAGGTTAATGTTAACACTTGACGCCACAGTCTTAGTTTGTTAAGTCACACTTACGCAATTATATCTAATTTTAACGGTTTGTTGCATTTTGATTGATATCTTGTGATGATTCGAGTTTGGCTGTTTGTTCTGGTTTTCTGGTCAGCCTTGAATGTCTTTGCGTGGTTCTTCTCAGCTGGATTTCGGGCGTCGCGAGTTTGCCTCATGCTCCACTTGGGTTTTGTTGACGATCAGTCATGGAGTTTTTAATATAATATTCATAATTATTGAAATAGATATACTCACCGTTTCTTGGCCTTGAGGGGCAAACGGGTTTTTGACATAGGTTTACTTCGCCTTGTTCTGAAGAGTCACTGCTGCAGAAAGACCCCATAGGTAGCTTCAGCATCAGTTATTGCGATGTCTTTTGCACTCACTTTTTCTTTATTATTTCTTACATTTGCTGACGGTTTTTATGTTGTTTTCCCTCTTCTCGCCCGACTGGCTGTTTCGTTGCTTTGTGTTCTGCGCTTAGGTTTCCCCGTTTTTTTTTTACATACTGTAGGTCCCTTTTCTTTTTGCCTCAAGAGATGCCGTGCCTTTCTAAGTAGCCTTAACCCTTCTACTACCTCCTGATTCATTTTTTTAGTGAGTCTGAAACTGATGGCATATCGTAATTATTTATTAGTTTAGGATACTTGAAAAAGTAGTCAAAAAATTCCCTCGTCCATAGGCTAGCTTATAGGTCTTGAGATATATTGTCCCATCGGTAGGCCTATTTCATAATGGGATTGTATATCCCACTGGATGTTTGTAAAAAAGCTGTGGGACACATTCGCCCAACGGTGGTGAAAGGGTTATGCTAATGTAAGCGCTTCTTCTGATGTCCCTATAAACCTGCCACTAAAGCAGTGTGAGCACTTTTTTGGCATCTATAGAGCGTCACAAACGCGTGCTTGACATATC
>LQNS02277098.1:5104033-5117642 GCA_001587735.2 Parhyale hawaiensis | reverse complement strand
GGATTGGTGCAGTCATTCTGTGCGCTGGCATTGCTCTTTGTATAGCTGGCAAGAAGAGCTGAAATTAGTCCAATAGTGCCTAGTGAGGGCTACCATCAGAATTCTATCTTATCTTGCCTGTGTTGCCTTCTGCTCTGGGTGAGTGATGTATATAATGCAAACTGTCTTAATTTAATTGTTCTTGCAGATATTAGCAGCTTTTGGATTTACTTGTAGACTCAGCAGGATGGAGCGTGAGACTTCAGATTTGATTGGGTTTCAGTAAACTGACGCCTAAAACCTTAAAATCTAGCGGGCCTAGTTTCCAGGTTTATATATTGTTTTGGACCCTGTCATTGACCTGTCTTTGCGCTAGACTATAAAGTGGGTATTATGCGTGAAATTGTCAGCAGGTGCATGTTACACAGGAATCTTCTTTGACTGACTCTCTTCAGGTTATTAAATGTATGTACTCCCGTTTCTCACTTTCTGTGGGAATTACAATGTCAATGGAGCTTCACAAAGGGGAAGCCTCTTCTTCTTAATCTGGCACTGAGTAAGGCACAGCGAGCATTATACCCATTCAACTGTTACCTTCAAATGTATTACTGGCTGCTCTGCCATACACCACGTAGCTACCTAGTTTGTAGCTAATGTAGAGCTCAAGCTCCATGACCGCGCAGTGCCTGTAGCGCTTTTCACTCGATTATCTAATGGCTAGCGCAAGTCATACCGCTTTTTTGTGAGAAATCTTGTTTCAGCAGCTGTAGCTACTAGCTAGGGGTTTGGAGTCAGATACGACAATGTCCAACTCCATCTTGTGGGCTTTGCCAGTTCCGTACTCAAGACTCCGTGGACCCCAAAATTGTCTTGAGTCTTGCCAACTCTTACTATTTTTCTCAACACATAGGCATTGTTATTCGACTCCTGGTTCTTGCAAGGGTCTGAATTCCAAAATTTACCGACTCCAGCTAACTATTTCCTGTAACACAATAGGCCTGTGTTAATTGATTCCTGGTTTGCCAGTGTTTGACTTCCAAGATTTACCGACTCCAATTCTACAACCCTCTTCTCTAGGTCTAGTCATTGTTATTTGTTGAAATCTTAGCTTCTTTGGCTAGTAACAGCAGCCTTGTTTTTTGCTCTCTACTGCTGTCATTGCTGCATTTGTCGCATAGTTTTGGAGTGCAAAGGACACAGAATCTGTCGTGACTGCTTGAGTTGCCTCTTGAGCGTGTACGCTGCTGCTGCTGTCAGGGTTGCAGAGTCTGAGTTGACTCCCAGGAGTCGGAAACAAAAGAAAAAGTAGTGTGGCCTTAACAGTTTGTCATGGAGTCAGAGTTGATAGCTTTGGCTTCATGGGGTCAGATTCCTGCTCGTACCAGCAGTAGGAGCTGTTCCTTCTACCTTCCGGCTCTGCAACCCCGGCCCCCATGCTTATAATCTTCCTCGTCTTGAACATGTGACTTTGTTTAATTTAATTTCACTGTATAGAACCTTGCCGTGTCAGTTCTGAAGAGCTGTGTTTAATAGAACTACGGTATTTTTTCCAGATCACTTCCGTGCTCCGAGTGATTCGTCTTACCGCAGTTAGTTGCCAGCAACCAGCAGGTTTATTTGAGGATTCATTGTGCTTCTAGTCAGTTCCTACTATGCATCGTAGCTTGTGTTAGTTTGAAAAGCTGGTATCTAGCTGTTAGTTTTTCGCACATGTTACTCTCTTAACTGCCTACCACTTTGGCATTGTGAGCACTCATTTATTCATTGTAAGTCCTGGCTTGATTCCAGCAAAATACATATATTCAGTAGAGCATTTCTCTTAATTAGCTATAGTTCACCTAGCCTATGGCTACAAAGATGATGGCGAAGGTAATTTATTATTTTCAGATGATAAAGGTTGTGTGAGATAAGTTACGGTATGTTAGGGCAAAACTGAAAACTGCAAAATAGGTAGACTATTCTCCTAAATACCCCAAATATGGATTCTATCAAGTTTTGATGCATTTCAGTTCCAATTTATGCTTTAGAGTAATGTATATTTTGGTATCTATGCCTAGTGCAGCATGTTCCTGTTGCGTCCATTCTATTGGAGTTCCTTGTGAAAAACTTTGTGTAGAATATGACGAGGGTACGATGGTCTGTTTATCTTTCCCAGTAGCTACATTAAATATATGAGTGACTTTGATAAGTACAAGTATTATAAAATAAAGTTTCACCTCTGATTTGGCTCGTACTGTTTGTATTATTATATTGGTATCAATTAGCTCAATTTTAGCTTAAAATTCTTCTTAATGTGTAACGTTGTGTTTCTTGGTCCTATACATAAATCTTACAGTATTTTTTATGCTAAAACTTTATTTGGCTTCTCAACAGCCTCAGGAGATTTAAGTTCAAAAGCTGAGGTGCCTGTGAAGGTATATTTTCTGCATGCCCCAGAACGTAGAATTCTCTGCATTTTGTCAATCAACGGGATGTGAATGTACGAGCTCAAGTATATTACTGTATAGCCAAAATTTACGCTCAAGTGACCAAATTAAATCCCCTAGTGACGTCACTGCTAAACGCAGGAGTCCATCCTCCCGTGTTGTAGAACCTGACTGAGCTCTGTTGGTTGTGACGTCACGTGCGGCTGGGATTTGGCCGCGTGAAAGTACACTGTCACGTTCGCCTGGAGCATCGGAAGAAGTTCTGCTTCAATGCTCATCATGTTCTCGTTTGTTCAAGTCGTAAATTGTGCCGTGATGTAGCTTTTTTCAAGAGTTTTGGAAATTTGCCAAGCAAGGCACATGATTTTGAAATTGTTGTTTTAGAATTCATGTGATTTATTTATATTGTATTATAAAAACTTATCTACTCTTTTATTGGATGTTGAGTGTTCCCGGACTTTGAGGAAGAATGCAAAGAGTGAACTTTGTTTCCACAGTGTAGCAGTCCAGTTGGGCTATTTTAGTCATGTTAGTGATTTTTTTAGTGCTACTTTCTTTATGCACGCCCTAAGCCACTAACTGTTGCCATTTCTAGCACATAGAGAATCGTGCATATCATAGTTGCAGGTAGTTTTTGCTCTGCCAAGTGTACCCATTGTTCAATAGGTATATGTCTATTATTATCGAAAACTTCACGCTCGGTCCTTCACGGACAGGTGGTGTAGCCTAACCCAAATAAAGCATCATGCAACAACAGGAAGCCCGAAACACTGCCAAGGAAAATCCATCTGAAAGCCATTAACTGCGGACTTGAATGCCCGCAGGCTAACGCCACCAAAAGCTGATGCTGGCAGTGAATTTCAGATCAAAACGCACCAGGGCTGAAAACACCGACTGAACTGACGAGGTTGGCACCTAACAGTCGCCAATGGGAAAGGATGGGCATAAGCTGGCACACATGTATTTCTCCCAAAGACCTTGAGGCCAGGGACAAAAGAATACAAGTCTCATAATTACAACTCAGTACGTGTGTGTCGTTGTAAACTCAACTCTATGTCCACCGAAAGATAAAAGATGCCGTAGGGCTAGGTTTGTTAGATTCGCCCGACCTATGTTATGGGGCGTAGCACCCCCATGGGAACCCACAGGTTACCTTAACTTCAGCTAGGTATTCGAGACGTTTTTCGTGCCCACTTTGTTTCCTCTCCTTTTCATACTCATAGTGATAATTGCTTTGTTCTTTCTTCCTCTTATTTCCCAGCTTGCTGTTCCCATGCGCTTGGACGGACCTTGTGTGAAACCACCGTCGTGAATGGGTTCAACATTCCTATGGACACACTTCATGTCCCTTTCCTCTCTTGAAGCGCTATAGTTGCATCTAAGGAGGCTTAAACAACCTGTTTATTCTCTCACACAACAGCGAAAAATAGGAGCTGAAAAATGGATCAATGGACGGAAAAAAACATGTAAATATGCTCACCAGTCCCCTGAATACAATTCATACTCAGACTAAGCTTGTTCATTAAATGAGTTCTATAATAGAAGACCAATTCATTTACTGTTCCAACAAACTGCAGTGTAGCTGAAAGCTAATTGATTTTATTTCACAACTCTGAGCAACGGGCGATGAAGCGACTGCTCGCTCGTATTTCTGAGCGCTGTCTCCTAAGGGAGGGGGCAGTGGGCTGGGATAGGCCATAGGATGGGAGTACCAGTGGGCAGTGCTCAGTAGAAAGCTGCTCCCTTTGATCATTCGCCTATTCTGCGGAACTTTATGTTTTTCTTGAAGCTCTGAATGTCGCGATATGCTTGACAATGCCAAGTTCTTCATCTTTACAGATTCTTAGTACATATTCGAGGCATTGCAGAACTATAAAAGTAACCTCCCTGTAGTGTGTGATATCCTTAGAAAGCTGACGGCTCTGACTGAGGGATGGAAAGAACTGCGGATTTGCTTTGTTCTTGGCCGAGTAGGTGTTACTGGAAATGAGAGGGCTGATGCGTGCTGCAGCTGCTTAGAAGAAGGAGGAAATCCAGCCATATGAAGCCGATGTTATTACTATCATGAGAACGGTATGGCAGCAATAGGGGATGACATAATAATAACGAACTGAAAATAATATAGCCAGGAATACAAGAATGCAGGAGATCTAGGTACAGGGATCGCCGTGTGGATGTGGTACTGTGCCGTTTGCTCGCTGGCCACTTCTGACTGACCCATCAATACTTGATGGAACGCCGCCCCAACCTTAATTTGATTTGTGATGATTGTCTCGTGCCGCTGTCAGTGCGCCATTTCTTGGCCGAATACCTCAAGTACTCAGAGATTGGAAGGAACTCTTTCCTGCTATTGTTTTCTTCCTTTTGGGGAGAGGACCCAGACGTGAAAATGATGGAGGTCGTTCGTGAATCCGCACACAGAAACTTTAATGTGAGACCAGCAAAAAGATTACTACAGCAATGTGAAGTCCACGAAAAATTGGAAAGCGAGACGCTCAATATAATGGATAATGGTGCAGAACAAATGCTGCGCCACCTCACTGTAATTGGCGGATATGTGACATTGATAAGGACTTGACTCCGGATGGACCTTGGACGTATAATTAAAATGGTGAATCCATGCTCCACCGCATTGTGTAGGTGCTGGAGTATAGCAGCGAGGAATATCTTGCTCATGTGCGTCGGGCGGTAGGTGGGTGTGATGCCCCCGGCGCTAGTAACGCACCTCACTACTTACGTACAACGGAAGACGTCATTTTCCTGTGGACGTCAGCCACGGCCTATTAACGTGGAATTTTCACCTGTGCGGTTTGTAATTTATTGCTATTATTGTTATTATTATCATCTGATTTGAATAATGTAGTTTTTAACGTCCTCCGTGTGCTGTATGTACGGTGTTATTGATTCTGCTGTTATTTGAGTATTATACCGTACGGTTTGGACTAGAAGGTTATGTAATGTTCTTGTACTTCCTTGGTTTTACTGTCAAGAGTTTGTACCATTATTTAGGTACAAATCCAGGTCATGACGAACGCTTTTATGAACAGAACTCGATTATAAAATCGAGCATATGCCTGTATCTGGCTACTGCCTGTCTGTGTCATAATCATTATCTACACTATATACTTCTGACGTTCTATATCTAAGACGCCCGGCCTTAATCGTACCAGAATTTAAGTATGCTAGTATTGCCAGTTTTTGTGGGTATACATAGTCTGTTACTGGTAATATCTTTGCTCAATGTATTTACAGCCATCAATGACAGAATCCATCGAAATAAGTACCTATGAAATCTCTAGATATATCTGTTGTGTATGTGTTGTAGGTACTGCGTTAAACTGTCGTAAGTATGGTCATACTACGCATCCCCCACTTTAAGAATAAACGTTGCTAATATGAAACGTGCTTTTTTGCTGTCAAAGTGAGGCATGCCTGCTCATTATTCAATTACTGTACATTATGAGCCATAGCTCCAATGTCTGCGAACGATGTGCACTGCCCTAGATGTCGTTAAACTGAGGGCCAGTTCACACGTCCCTCATTGTAACGCATTCAATCACGAAAATGAACACGAGCCGTCTGTCAACTTTTTCTGTCTCTGTCCACACGTAAACATGTCCTTCAGTCAAATGATTGATGCCGCGCGTTCAGTTATGATATCGTTTCTTTACATGTTCGCTAATCGCGTCGGTTTGAAGTCACATTCGTATCCCATAATCTTATAGCCTGATTTTGATAACATCAGCCTATTTCTAAAATATTTATAGTCCGATAAACCGATAGAAGGGAGATCAACACATAACGATCAGCTGGCTTCCAAATCCAAGATAACGTCTGTATTCGTACAACATTTTCAGGCAGATTTTGTTACTAAACTTGAATGACGCGATGCGTTCATAAAACGGACGTGCTTCATCCTTCAGTCTCCCTCATTTGCTGCTGCTGCTTCCATCAAATCAACGCGCTGCGTCCATCAGCTTGACTGAACGCGTTACATTGAGGGACGTGTGGACATGACCTTAAGCTTCCTAGGTATTGTAATGTGGTTTAGTGATTGAAGGTGGTTATTGAAGGTGCTCGTTATTTGAAGGTCTTACGTTATAATCCCAAGCAAGGGAAGAAAGTTTTTGCGCCCTTGAGTGCCGCGCCGGAGTTTCTGTGGCACTGGCCTTACGGTCGGGGGGGGGGGGGGGGGGAGGCGTGGCTGGCACGATCGACCTATATACTTTAAGCTGAAAACTCAAGCCTAGCTACTTCGATAATTACTCAATCAAATTTCTTTACTACATTCAACTCCCGTATGTATTGACAAAGATCATTTTGTTGGAAGCTTGAGATTTCTTGTGGCAAATTAGTAGAAACATCAAAACAATTAAAACAAAACTTAAGTTAAGGGACTTAAGTTAAGGGTAACTCATGCTTACCTTTAAGGTTTCTATTCGAAGAGCTCTTTTTTCACTGAGCGATTCGAAAAAATGGTGGATTAACATTTTTTCAATACATAACGTCACGAACTTCACCGCTCCAAAAGGAGGCACATACAAGAAGACCGTCACTTCGCGACACGTGAAGCCTCATCAGTTTTGGAGCTTTTGAGTGTTGCCGTCAGGCAGGCATGAGGATTGGATATTTGAAATAGTTACATTGNTTATAGATATTTCTCATTATCTTAAAAACTAAGGCTTAAATCCAAAAATTTGTGAAAGCAAAATGTGTTTCTTTTTCAAAAATACTCATACTATGCAAATTTCAGAACAATCGGTCCAAAATTGATTATTTTTCCCCCCCCCCCCCCCCCCCCCCCCCCCAAAAAACTTAAATTAGAATATTCACAACTATGATATTGGTCATTCCCATAGTACTATGGACTGCTGAGTCTTTGCTTACATATACCAGTATTTTTTTTAACATTTATTGGTACTGTGGTAGATTGCCTAATTTGCCGATGCCACACTTGTGCTCTTACAACTGGATGCGAGGATGTGTGGCTCGCACGTTGTTCCGATATATATTTGAAGTCGGTAGCATGAATGGCGTGTGAGTCTCATATCATGGCGTCAGGTAGTGAGTTTGAATGTTAGCACATTAAATACGTCAATATTGGTCCCTGCAACTTGGCATCGGCATGGCCGCTGGTCTCCCTATCGCTCACACGTGTCCAATATCTAATAATGCTACAGCATGGATACTTTTAATCTTCAGAGGACGGTATATAACGTGGTAACTATTACTTTGCGCTTGGTTATTTTGTTGCTGTGTTGGATAGACTGCAGGTCCAAAAGTTTTTATTATTATTAAAGTCGTTACCCACGGGAGCACAAAATGCAAAATGTGTTCAGGTCAAGTTCTTGATTCGAAAGTTCTCGGGACTTTCGCTGCAGTTTATTGTGCTTGAACCAGGGTTGTGGAGTCGGAGTTGGAAACCCACTTGCTCCAAGAGTTGGAGTCGGAATTTAAAGCCTGACTGCAGAGAACCACTTCACAAAATGTCCCTAATTTTTAAAATTCATCCAGAATTTTTGGTCTTCAGTTGTAAAAATAATTAAAGATGTGGCGCATGTGCACAACTTTTGTTTTTTGTTTGATCCATGTGGTTTTGCCCTTGAGAATCCGTAACTAGCTGGTCCAAGTAGAGTCCTACCTATTGCTAATTATTTATATTTTATAAACGAACTTCATAATTTTTATCACAAATGATTCAGATAATAAAGATTCCCGGTGCAAAGTCCCACAGAATATTTCCTGCAGTTGGGCAAAAGTAAGGGCCATGCCCAATGCTAATTCTATCGAAGAGTCTGAGTCAGAAAACCTGGATGCCCAAAAGTCGGAGTTAGACTCCTGTGGATTCAAGAGCACGCAATATTTTTTTTAGCAGCAGATTTAGCGCTCGTACTTCTCGTAGTACTTATAACAACTGACGTTGCGGCTGAGATTTGGACAATGTAGTCATGTGCAAGCCGAAGCCGTGTGCACCGTATCAGGTCTAGAACATTTTGCAGTTCGTGCTCTGCCATGGCCAGCAGCCTTTCACCCTATGTAGCTCCGGTAGGTTATACATCTTTTCACTTACATTGCTCAGAGATGGGAGGGGGGAGGAGGTGCCGTTGAACTTTCCGTCAGTGGTGCCATAGCTCTTAACGACCCGCAGTTGACCGCAGCCCTGGTTAATTTTCTGGAGCCAGTTGGCCATGTATGCAGCACGAACCCGTTCGTGTTTGTTTCCCCGTCAGGGTATCTGGTCAAGTTGACTTTACCTTACAACTGGCGCTGTAAACCAGTCTACGTTGCTATATTTTCCCAGTTTCGTGGGTTTCCCTTTCAGGAGCGTTCTCTGTATTTAGGGAGTCTGTTCGAGGAGTTCTACTGTGCTGTTTTTTGTCACAAGCCTCTTATCCCCAGCTAGTGCATTGCTATGAAACAGATATCTTGTAGTTAGGTTGCGCAATGTAAGCAAAGTAGGGTTAGGTTTCAGATAAAATTATCGTACGTATAGCGATATTTGGCTTACTTTTAGTTTTTAACCTGGCACTTGTTTTCTTCTCTTATATTATAATGCTGTGCTGTGACATATGTATGTAGGCTACGTGTGTACTACTGTACTGCTCTGACTATTGTTGATGCTTAACTGTCTCTGTGATATTTGCTTTTAAGGACTCTTGTTACACCGAGCAACTAATACACTGATACTCGAGTGCTGGTACTGCACCGTTCCATAATACCGGGGCTACATTATAAATTTGCAAGCACAACGTGAGACGAGAATCAGCAGCTCGCATGCCGTTCATGCTACTGTATCTATGCTACCGAGTTGAAATATATTTCAGAACGACGAGTTAGCGGCTCATCTTCGCATCCAGTAGTTCGTGGGTATTCATATGTGGCCTCGGCATAACAGGGTATTTGTAATTCTTTTATGAGATAAAGGACGGCTACTTATAGTACAGAGAAGTCAATAGCTGTGCTCTAGTTCTTGAAGGCAGTACCCACAATTATCCCGGTATGGAGGAAGTGTGCAGTGCCCCCACTTTGGAAACAGCGAGGCACCACTGGTTAATAATATAAATAACGTTACGTTTTTTTGTGCTGGTGATTATACAAATCACTATTAACGTTGTGCTCTTGTCCTGCTGCGATAATCTCCTCTCGTTAATATGATCAAACTTCGCTCTTACGCAGGTTATTTAGCCTAAGTTTGTGCCTTCTTTATATCAGGGGCATGTTGTGGCGGGCCCTTTCCCTGCCACAATATGTTTGGGCATCACGCACCCAAGGGTCCCGAGTGCCTTCTCCGCAGTGGATGTAGCATCTGGCCGCAGTTCCTGTTGAGAAGGTTAGTTTTGCAGAGTTTGGTAGGTTCTCTGTATTTCCTTTCTGTCCCGCAAGGTGGGCCGCCGATCGAGGTGACTGACTTTTTCTGCGGGGCTCTTACCTTCGCCCGTGCGCAGGGCCACAGAAGGGACCGACCGCACGTGCGCTTCTTTCTTCTGTCTTCTTCTCTTTTCGTCCTTCATCTCTTGCCATCTGAGCACAACGTTGTGGTTCCGGCTGTAAGCCAAGTAAATTAACTTAGATCGCTACTGATCGCCTTAGTTTCAGAAACCGCGAGACAATACCAATGTAATAATAATAAAAATCTACATCGTACCTTCCATGCCTGCGTTTATTCCTTTCTTTCTCATACTGATGATAATTTTTTCTGTTAGTTCTCGTTTCTGCCGTTCCCACGTGCGTAATTCCTCCGTGCATGGGTTCCCCATTTTTCCGATGTTGACACATTAACTACATGTCACTTGTGCTTACTGTCTTGAGTAGCGTGACTACGGGGCTTGAGCTCGCGTCAGATATTAGGAGAATCTCCATCTAATGTTCCAGCCCTGTCTGCATATTGACCGGTCGTTTTTACTAGAACTATATCACTGATTACATAACGAGCCAGTTTTTGCATTATTATTGTTATAATAATTTCCAGTGTGTTTAATACAACACTAGTTTACCTCTCGCTAGCCCCAATCCATTGCATTGCAATTAATACTTCCAAATTCAATGATCGCTAGCATTACTTTATTGTTATTGCATTTTTCCCTTAATGAGTGCATGTTATTCATGTCTTTGTTCTACTTAGCGTGTTCATTTGTTACCATTTGCCCGTCTTTGTGTTTGACCTTAGTGCTGCTGTCTTGTTCACGTTAGTGCGTTAAGTTTAACTATGATTACTGCTAATTTATTTATTGATGTGCAAGGTGATGCAGAAATGTGGAATCGTTTGGATAACCTAACGAAATTAGGAAAAATCCCCATTTAACTGAAATACATTGATCGACCTCGTCTGTCTACCCATTGGACGTATTTTCAGACGATACGAATTCGATTTCTAGAGTTTTGAAATTGATGAGTTTGTTTACTTTCTGCCGATATGATAATGTTGGAGTGGAAGATTCTCTCAATTGTTGGGTGTTTCTACAGTCCCCATTTTCTGCATTACCTCTTTGTTAGGACCAACTGCCTTGGACAACTCATGACCAGTAAATGTCACCCAAACCTCAGAACTGACTCATTTCTCTATCCTTAAAACTTTACTTCCCAAATTACAAATAACTTAGTTATTGCTCATGCACCGTATATATACATGCCATGGATACATATAACGAGATTTTTTTCTTGCCCTTGCTCTGGTAATTTGAAGATCTGGTTGTGTGAAGAACGGACGCAGAATCAGTGCCCAAGCCAATTTGAGAATTCTTCGCACTTTTCCTCCCTTCTCAGCGCCAGAGTACTCCATGCAGTGTAAATCCGTTGCTAGCCCTGTAAAAACCGGAGTCTCGAGCCCGGGACTGCCGCACTTTGTCTTGTCCCTCGTCACTCGGCCTACGCTTCATACTCTAAACACTGATTGCCGAAGCTAAGCTACAAAGCCTACAGTTGGCACAGAACACAAACAAATATCATTTATTATCTCGTATACAGGGTACAATGGATACACCTATCGAGGTTTTCTTTTTGCCTTAATTCTAGAATTTTGAAGAAGATCCAGTAGTGTGAAGAGCAGGAGAAGCAGTCCGTGCTGAGAGTCAATTTAGGATCCCTCATCGTGCATCGCCTGGCCTCTCGGTGCTGGAGTGCTCCACGCAGTCTAAATCCGTAGCGTGCCGTCCGGGAAATCGAACCCGGGCCTCTGTTGATGCGATGCCGAACCGTTGTCACTTCACAAAAAGTGAAAGGCGGGTTCTCACGACTTTTTTTTCTTACGTAGCTACTACACACCCTCATGGGCCATGGGGTTTGGTTAGTTGGGTTCATCCATCCTGTGTTATGGTCTTATGGGGAGCAGCGCCACAAAGGGATCCTGTAGATTACTTTAGCCACTAGCTAGGTTTTCGGGACGTTTGTCTTGCGTGCCCATTTTGTTTCCTTCCGATTTCAAACTCCTTCTGAACTTGCTTTCACCTGTTCTTCTTTTTTTCCCCGACTTGCTGTTCTTATGCGCGTTGATCCTGTGTGGGAATACGTTCGTGCATGGGTTCCACGTGTCTATCGACATACTAGCTATATGTCCCTTCCTTTCCCCCTGTTAGAACAGTTCAGTGCTGACTAAGGGAGACGTAAACTATCTAATACTTCTACGGGGAGCCAGAAAGAAGGGCTCTTTTCGACAGCTACACATTGGCAAGAACGCATTCGAAAGCTGTAAAGTGACCAGACAGGACAAAGGACTATCATCTGCAGCGGACTTAAGCCAATCAGCACATGATAATTTTACTCTGCTGCTCTCCTCACCAAGAGAGTAGATTCCTCTGATTGGCTGAGACAACCTCTGACGTCATTTGCGGCAATGATCGCATTGCTGATACCGAATAACCTTGCGTTAATTCTGCCATGGTCAGAACCCGTAACGTGTCCTACAACTTCTGATAATCTTTCGCAAACACCAGCCAAGTGCGCAGCTTATTGAGCTTCAATTCGCTCAAAACAAAAGTGATAGCTGAACCTTCGCACACTTGCTAAAAGTTAACGAGCTTGACGGTTAACATTTTATCAGATCTGTTGGTCGACATACAGTGGTGCTTACAAGGCAGTACTTGTAAATATCCAGCACAGCTTTCTCAGGGGGCATGGGATGGACCTAAGGGTTAGGTTACTTTAGCCATTAACTAGGCCTTCGAGACGTCTGGCTTTCGTGCCCGCTGTGTTTCCTTCCAATTTAGATTAGATCGGCGGCAGTAGACGAACCAACAGGCCCATTCTCAAAGAGACACAGAAACTTGCCCGGCCCTCTATGAGCTATTGCCATTATGTTAATAGGATATAAAAGACTGGGGAAAAGAGAAGGAAAAAAAAAGAAGGAGAAGACTCTCGGCAAAAGAGACGATCATGAATGCACTCAATCGTGGTCCATAGCCGCTGATATGCGGAGTTAAAGATGTTAGACAGTGCAGTTGGAGCGGAAGAGAGGAGAAGACTGATTTAGGAAGCCGCGGAGGCTTTGGCCGTTAAGAGTGTGCGACTCCTGGAGGAGGAATCCTTAGCTGTGGGGGTGTCTCTCCCAATGTATGTCAAGACTATTTTTAAACGCGTTGACTGATTTCGCACTAACAACGTCGGAAGGAAGTCTATTCGAAATGCTGACTATGAAATACGGAAAGAACTGCTGACTTAAGGTAGTTCTTCGCGCTTTGTGCTTGAGTTTTTGACCATTGTTTCTCAAGCGATCATTGAGGTCTCTTTCAAAGAGTCCCGTTGTAGGTACTTATGAGATTCAATTCGCTTAAAACAGAAGTGATAGCTAACCTTCACACACTTGCTAAAAGCTAACGAGCTTATCATACCTACTCGTGCAAATCTTACTTTCATGTGTTTTTCCCCGACTTGCTGTTCCCATGCACGTTGATCCTGTGTGGGAACACCCTCGTGCATGGGTTCGACACCCCTCAGGGGGCATGGAATGGGCCATAGGGTTAGGTTAGTTAGGTTTGCCCATCCTATGTTATGGGGAGTAGCGCCCCCAGGGGGTTTGTGTAGGTTACCTTAGCCATTAGCTAGGCCTTCGGGACGCGAATTTTTTTTTTTTTTCCTGGACCTTTCAGCATGTACAGTCTCAAGGCAGCCAATAGCGTGGCAGGTCACAGGCCACAGTGGGAGGGGCGAAGGGTGATGCTCAGTGATGGTGTTGCACTCTGATGCATACTCTGAAAACACTATGTAAATAG
>LQNS02277098.1:5070269-5090809 GCA_001587735.2 Parhyale hawaiensis | reverse complement strand
TTATTTTTCGATATCATGGCCTTAGAACGCCGATAACTCTTATCGCTGCAAGATAGGTTGCGTTATCGTGTGCAAGAATGTTGTTATCTCGCGCTTCATCTTATCACTTGATTAACTGAAGTAAAATATATTTGTTTATATTTTGCTTTGCCACCGAAAAACTTTCATCTTTGGCAGTCGAATGTAAACCGTGGCATTAATTGCTGAAGTGGTGCTATCCTCATGTTGACTGACACTTGGTGAGTATGGCGTCATGTGGATTTCATGTTTATACTTTGCTGTTACCATCACCTATGTGTCACCTCTTTCCGGATCCTCATATTGATTGTCGCTTATGAGTATTGGCGCCATGTAGATTCACGATTCTTTTTTTGTCACTTTTTATTGTATATCATCTCATACGTGTCTCGTACGTTGCTCCCCTCGTACTTCACTCTCCATAGTTTTTTTCTGTACAATCTTCATATATGTTAATTGCCGCCTGAGCCTATACAAATATCATCTTCCCCTCTTCTCACCAACTGTAAATTAGACGAACCGCCAATAATTACTTTGCCAAGAAAAATATCTAATGGACTAGACTGTAGAGTTCTATCTCAAAAAACCTTCAACTCTGTGTAAAATAAAGTATAAATGTTTCGTTCTTTACTTTATTCTTTTAAGCCGTTAGATCTCAACATTTTGTTGTATGCACTCCTTTTACCATGTGTGAAAGTGCAGTCTTCCCACTAAGAGACTGTTTCCCTAAGAAATGTATACAAAATAATATCTATGCACAGTTTTATTTGCACACACCACACACAAATTGTTACAAAGATAAAACGAACCCCCGTTTAAATGGATTATTTGAAAATATGCTGTATCGAGAGTACTATACATCCTATACCGTATTTCTTCCTTTCTTAGATCATCTTGCTTTGGGGACGGAGACTTAAACTATTCTCAATATTGATGATAATAATACGGTATAGCACTTGAGAGTATCGATGCCTATAAAAATTATTTGATCATTATTTAGTACACGAATTTAGAAATATTTTTGCTCGGTAGTCTGTCTGGTGAAAGCTTTTTGCGGTCGGTAGTGGGTAAGAAGCACAGTACTGTAAGGACTCTGATGAAAATTTGATGTAGTCGGTCAAGGTTGCAATCTGCCTTTTGAAAACGTAATGTTGTTCGCAAAAGGATTAGGACTGCCTTTTGAAACTTTAATGTTGTCCGCAGAGGGCTAAGACTGCCTGTAGAAAGTTTGATCTAGTTTGTAAAGGGTTAAAACCATCTGCTGAAAATACGGTAAGAAGAAGATCTCCCATCAGCAGTGAACGTGTTATAGTGACGAAATTAGCTGTATCCTCAAAATCAAGGGCTCGAAAATTAATTCAGGATGTGTTTTTTTTTTTTGTCATGTACGGTATATTGTGGACCCATGCGTGAGAAAATTCACGCAAATAATAGTCGATATGTTTGCCTAATACCTATAGGCCGGTGCGGAATCTTCTTTGACTTACTTCTTCATCTTCTTCATTGATCCTTTGTCGTGCTCTAATCCTTAGGTCTTCTATATCGATAGGCAGAAGTAAAATCTTGAGTAAAACTCTCCAATAAACTTGAATGCAACTCCAGTCAGGTCAGCTTATATACTATGCGAGCGCTCCGTAGCAATGATACCGGTGCTACCGTCCTTCCAACTCAAATATCTGCTTCATTTGGAGTGCTGAAATTTTGGCCTATGAAGACAAAACTACTTCGTGAAATAAGAAAGACAGTAAGCTAGAAAAATCATCACCTGCAGAGTGCTTCGTTGACCATCTGCCAAAGTTATATGTCGTGACCTGAGAGAAAAAGTTATAAAATCGGACTGCAAAAGCTGCATACATATTCTTCCGATATCAAGAAGTATCTTCAGATAACTGGATAAGGATCAGTCTTCGCCATCTTCTGCAACCTGGTCATTCATCGATTTCTATGTAATTGCAGAATCTGGAACCTGGCCTATTTTACGCCTATTTCCTTAAGAGCGGGCACTGAATAAATAAAAGCATGAAGCGTTTTATTATGTAAGGATTCTTGATTTAAAAAAAAAATGGCTTTCAAATTGATAAAGGCGACCCTTCGTCCTGAGGATAAAAAAATGTGTTTTTTTTTTACAAATTAGGATTTTATGTACCGTAGTATGCTTGCTCACCTGCAGAAAACTTCTTCCTGACTTCTACTGTATCGCCGAATTAAATTTTGCAACAGCTTCTTAAAAGATTTTTTCCTTCATTACCAAACTTTATCCGAAAGTTGAAACAGCTAATGAAAATCTTCTCGTCTCATGTTCAAGATATTTGTGTCCGTGTTATTTATTGGTATTTAGCCCATGCTTATTTTCGGTGAACAATTGCAGGTGATCAGATTGAATGGATGAGATTAGTTAGCCGGCAATAGGCGGACCAACAGGCCCATTCGCATAGAGCCGCCGAGCTCTATGAGCTATTGCCATTATGTCACGATCATTTGGATGACTGAGGAGAAAAAAATCTCAGTGAAAGAGACGATGTTGCGAACATAATTTTTGTTGTGGATCCGCGAAGCTTGGAGTCGTTAAGTTACAGAAGTTGCGGCGGAGGAGAAAAGATTTGGAAGTAAGGTGACCTCCGGAGCTGTGGCCTTTAGGAATTGTGACGCCTGGAGGGGGATAATGGACGAAACAAGCGGTCTATTTCATGATCGAAGACGATGTTCGGTCTCTGTTCCTTTACAGCAACTGCAATCGTAGCATTTGCCCGACTTTCTTGCTACAGGAGCTTTCAGTTTCTACCAGTGTTGTTACTTAAATTGTAGTCGTTGTTGTTATAGTACTCTTTTATGTTGATCCTACGACATTTTATATTTCTTTTTTGTTGATTTATAAGCTCGCCGGACAAAAAAATTAGTCACCTGTTACTAATGTGTAAGACCTCCTCCGCCGCATTTCACGACTTGTTGACCGAAATCGCTCTGCTTCAAGGATGGAATGGTTGCAAACATCACTGACGGCCCTTTTCCTGCTATTCATGAGCAGACCCTTCCTAGAGAACCCCATGCAATGAACAAATGGAGTCTTATAGCTCCTGAACGACCAATGGTAACAGCAGCACTTATAACCGCTCGTCTGAAATTGGCCAGAGTACACGCACATTGGCCTGTCGAGGACTTGAGAAGTGTCATCTGGTCAGATGAATCACGATTCTTTCTCTATGTAAGCGATGCCTGCCTTCATGTTCACTGAAGACCACATGAAGCCTTCAACGAAGCCTGTGTGCCAGGGGCGATACAAGCAGTAGGTGAGTCTATCAAGTTCTGGTGAGTCCATTGTTTGAAATAACCATCAGGCTACATTGATTTGCTAGATGACCAAGTTGTGCCATTTGCGCAGTCTCTGCATGAGGATCAAGCTGCTACTTTGCCAATCTGCCAGGATGATTACAGCCGTATACATCGGGCTAGATCAGTCACATTGGCATAAAAACCATTCTGGCTATGTAGAGAACCCAAAATGGCCGGATAAGTTTCCAGACATGAACCCCATCGAATATTTATGGGACCATCTTCAACGACAAGTTAGGCGCCGAGAAAATCCTCCGCGTACTTTTGATGATTTAAGGAATCGATTGACGCAAGAGTGATTCAAAATGGATCAAGTGTACATTAGAAACCTTGTAGACCCAATGCCTCCCAGAATTGCTGCTATTCTACTTGCTACATATGTGGAGGCCTTACACCGTATTAGTAACAGGTGACTAATTTTTGCCCGGTGAGCTTATATACTGTATCATATATATATTTACAGAAATTATGTTACGAACTGTGCCGTCTATTCCATATAATTCGTACTACCTAGTCCAAACAGGCATATCACTGACTGAATTGTTGACCGCCTCAAAAGCCAAAATCGCACAACAGGTTCTGGTTGGTTGAAAATTCTGTATGGGATTAGCACAAGCAAAAAGTGTAGGGATGTCTCCTCGCTGGCGGAGGGTAACATCTAAAGGTCGGGCATGGGATGATTTTTTATTTCTAAGCACTGGTACTGTACTGCAGTGAGCCGCCTATAGCACGCGCAAAAGTTTATTCTTAACGTGGTGCGCTCGTTTAACACCACGCCTGTTTGGGGAAATGATTTCCGCTAAATTTTGCTCGATAGTCGGTGACATTGTTTGCCCGTGTGTATAGTAGGTATGTCCTGTTGTTGGCTCAGACTGGAGCAATGTCGCATCCTGTATAGTTCGCGATATCATTGCCCTGATTACCGTCCAATGTAGCGGAAGCATGGCTATAAAAAATTAATACTGCGTGCGCGTCTAGTCTGTGTCTCCGCATGTTTTTCCTCTTTTTGTGTGGCGCGTGCCCAAGCCTTGCGAGCTTTGTTTCACCTGACGAGCTCCCGTTTAATTTGTTCCTGTATTTAATACCATTTTTAATGGTACGATATTTAATCTAATGATAATAATTTTCCTCATAAGCGCACGTTTTCATACCTCATATAAACTTAAATAATTACTTTATTAATTATTAATATATAAACTAAAAGCCGGGCTGTCCGTGGAGACGAAACAACTAAACTCAAATAGAGCGTATGTTATCCCAAGACGCTCAGAGCGCTGCTAAGATGAATCACGTAAACAAATCACTCCAGAATAGAACGCTTGACGCGCCGAACACGCATCACAGCAGTGAATTCCATACCAACTTCGATTGGAGTCGAGTTCGGCATCTTGCAACCAGTAGCCCACGTTGATAAATACTTGAAATAACTTTTAAAACATATAAATGCAAGCTGCACGCCGCCTAGTGGACAAATCTACTAGATTATTCTGGGCACATAGCCGACTAACTGAAGAAGTGAGTAAGGCGAGGAGATATTCGTTTTTGAGGGTAGGTTCACCTCGCTCCGCCGGGTCACCGCGCCGCCCCTTCCGGTTTCCCAGTCCCCGCCCACTTCCGGTTTGCGCCCCCCCCCCAGACCCCCGCTAAACCGGTAGCACATTGGCCGTTAGAAACCGGAAGCTCACGCTCGAGGGGAGCCGCGAGGGTAGGTTACCCTAAAAACGAATATCTCGTCGCCTTACTCACTACTAACTGAGCAGACGAGTCGTTCCAACCGGCGAAGTTAACGGGCAGCAGCTAAATCCTAGAGAGGTAATGGTATAATGAACTTGACCACACCGCTACTGGAAAGCCCACACCCACTGATTCGTGCTGCAAATACAGGCCAGCTGGCCCTAGGAGATGGACGGCTATCGACGCCGTCGAAGGAAAGCTCTTATGCAATGACCTGTGCCCCCGTTTCTGTACTCTCGCAGAAGCTTTGGAGACATCAATTGCTGAGTAAGTGCCGCAAGACCTCGCTTGCCTCGAATGAGTCGAACAATATTTCAACAAAGGCAACACGAATACATAGAAGCATCTGCGATCCTCGTTATTGTCGCCAACCGTAGCAGTGACCTTGCACAGAAGCCCATCCCTACTTAGCCTAACACACGTGATACGTGGCGCCTGATACACACACCTCAAATGTTAACTTCTCATCAAAGACAACAATTATTATTTCCATGTCATTGGACCCTTGTGGCACGATGTTCCCATCTTCCGAGCGGATGCTGAGAGCAAAGTGTCCGAAACCGACTGATAATCATAAAATTAATCCTGATTGCGATCAACTGCATATTTCAGGCAGAACACCATCCCTAATCAAGGCGTGGGCGATTCATTCTAAATAACGCATGCTTGGAGTTTAAATCGTAGCTATAGGTACTTCAGCGGAAAGTTAAAGTCAATTTGACCGCACCTTCCACTGGGAAACCCACGCGCACTGGTTCGTGCTGCAGATATAGCTCAACTGGTCCCAGAAGAGTAAGTACGCTGCAATCGACCACGAGTCCTCAAGAACTATGGCGCCGTCGACGACTATAGGAAAAAAGCCCCGGGAGGAAAAAGCCTTGGTGGAAAAAAAACCCCGGTAGGAAAAAACCCCGCCTATCTCCTAATGTACATTTATCGCCCACATTTAGTTTATTTTGAAGCAAGTTATATTAAAATAAGTTAAATTATACTGTAGTGCATTTACCTATTCTAACCTAACGAAACCAACCCCTAACCTAATCTAGATTTTTCTAATTGAACACAGCCTAATCTACCACATCTAACTAAACCCAACCTATTCTGAAATAGCACTACCTTCCTTCTTCTAACATAACTTACGAATTTGTAACTTTTTTCACCTAATTTGACCTAACTTAACTTCAGCTAACTAGACCTAAACGTTTTTTTTATAAAAGCGATTATTTAAGAGAGAAAATCAGGCCTCGCCCACGTAACATTTCCTAATAGTTTGAATCCTTGTGTAACTATAGGTACCTAAGGTCTCGTACATAAGCAATTTCTACCAGGCCTCGAAAGCAAAGAGTGTAACAGGGAGGCTCAATGGGAATAAAATAAAATTTAGCCCTGACCGCACGGCATGTAGCCAAATTACGTCACACCGACAAGTCGGAGTACATATTTGAGGGGTCGGAGCTCCGGCCTTATAGGTTGGATTCGTAATCCTAACAAAAGTGTATTCAGGATAATAATCTTGGCGCGAGAGAAACGATATGAATATTTATTGCTCAAATTTTCTGTACTTGCCGATAATCATTTTACTGTGTTTTGTGTATGGGTGCAACTCAAGTAGCTGGCCAGTCAGGAGAGGGAGAAGGAATGAATTAAGTCCAACAAATACAGTGATATGTTTAAATAAGTTTTATGAAGAGCACTGTAGCTAAATATGAAGAGTAAATGAGTCTTCACTTCAAAGAAAATGAATCAGGGGGCCATACCGGCCTAGATTTTGCCTATAGCCTAGTGCTATGAAAGTTTCCACCATTCTTCATTGTATGTTTAATTGATAACACTGGTCAACAAGTAATTTGCGAATGGAATTCTTTCAACTGTATTTTAATCAATTCCGCTTTGTTATTCCTCATCTGAAAACCGTTTTTGTCCATCACGTCCTATTTAATTACCAATAATGACTCGCTGTTTTTTTTGCACTTCATCAGTGCTATTCATACAGAACGCCAGCTAGCCACATTTTCAGACATATCGTATAATGCTATTTCTACGAGAAGGTTAAGTACGAACATCTAAAGAACCTTACGTGCTAGGACAAATCTAAGCACAGATTTGGATTTAGCGTACCTAAAATAATAATATACACCAACATTTACTCGAGCAGCAGAGACGAAGTTTAATTTGTTGGCCACTGTAATAGTTTCTTGTTCAATCAGTATACTGTGTATTCTCTTCTTTTATTTATATTCTCAAGAGATGAAATTCGCAACTGATGACGATTTTTCTGGTGAAATTGATTAAAATACTCATAGGCTGCTCAGCCGAGGCTTCGGCTCAGCCGGCGCGTTCATCGATGTTGACGTGATTAATGGCGTCACTCTTTGATGTTAGTTTCCCATGAGTTCTCCCGTTACGCTCTTTTCTTGGATAGGGGAATCCCAAGATACCCGAATTTTGAATTTAGATCAAGTTTAAAATGTAAAAATTGGGCTCTTATACATAGATATAGCCTACCCAACCACTCAGTCCTCACTAACCCAAACTAACCTCACCTAACCTAACCTCACTTAACCAGATCTTTTATACCTGACCTGATCTCACCTAGGCCTAACCAAAACTCACCTAACCTTACCTAGCCCAACTTCACATTGCCTAACCTAAGCTCACTTAACCTATGATCACATAACCTAAGCTCACTTAACCTATGATCACATAACCTAAGCTCACTTAACCTATGATCACATAACCTAAGCTCACCTAGGTAGCTAAATTTAACTTAACCTCACGTTACGTATTTCAGGGGTTCTTGCAACCCACGTTCTCACATGCAATTATTGAGCCAAATTTAGCTTAGCACAATATAGTTTAATTTACTTAAATATGCTATATTCACATAAATCAATAGAGCTTTCAAATATAACTTCAAGGAGAAGCGGGGCTTTTTTCCTACCGGGGCTTTTTTTCGGGTTGCTTTTTTCCACCGGGGCTTTTTACCTACAGGGGCTTTTTTTTCCCGGGGCTTGTTTCCGGTTACCGCCGTCGACGGGAGGTTCAACAGCCCGCGTCTCCCACACTCCCATTTCTGCGCAAGGTACCCTGTGTGCCCCCACGGTTAGTTGTGCATACCAAGCAATTTTGCTGATTCAGAGCACCGAGCGCTAAAGATCGCTCACCTGGCTCGGCACTTAATCCCGGCACCTTTGTTACACCAGTTCAGCGTGCAAGGCTGCTGCTTAGTTCATCATAGTGTTCTCCAACGGTCACAAGTGTACAGCACGAACAGCAAGGGGCCAGAAACGCTACCCTAGAGAACGCCAATAGCAATTTTCATCTTTGCATTCAAACGAAACACGCGGTCAGGAACAAATTCACAAATGATTGGCAGACCTCTTCCAGACGACTAAAATTTACACAATAGACCTAAGTGGTAAGTAGTTGTTGACCTCTGTCGAACATCGTGCTAATCGATCGGCGCAGCCCCGCACCTTCAGCGAAATAATTCAGTTTATACGCCACCAACTTCTGGAACACATTCGATAAAATCGGCATCATGGTGAAAATTCGTTAATCGCTAACAGCGAAATAAGAGCCCAAGAATATATGTAAAATCACCAGTGCTACGCTTAAAATTTTTCAAGCTTATTTATATTTACAAATAAACTTGCCAAGAGAGATATCGAAGCTGTAGATTTCAGTTCAACATAAGGCTGGATCTTAGCTTCCTCTGTTAGTAGAAACTGTGCTTTGAGTAAATAATTTCATTTATTTATTTCCTTACCTTGAGTCTGCGATAACATTTAAGGCCGTAGGTGCTATCTTATCAAATAAGCAGGCTGGACAGCATGACAAGCATAATCGCCACAAATCCTGTTGATGTCAGTCACACATTCGCCGATGTTTACAAATCCCTCGTGATCTCCAAGAAAATCTCCTCATGAAAACCTCTCTGCTCGGAAGAAAATAATAAAAAGTCAATGCGCTGTTGTGTTGCAAACTCAGTCACCAGTGCCGCAGCAATATGCCCCTGTGCATGTACGGTTGTGGTGGGCTGCCCAACTCGGGTCTTACGAAGCCCTGAATGATTTACTTCTATTATTTTTAGGCCTACTTCCTATAAGCGTTTCGGGAGCACTTTAACCCTTTCATGCTCGAATAAACGAGGTAACAGGAATATCGTAAACAGGGGTTACTTTGTCTCCCGGACTCACTTTTTGCTCGTTGATTTTTTTGAAAGTATCTACAATATAATAAAGACCGATGTGCATTTATCTGTTTGTTTGTCCATTTTCTATCACGCCTTAACAAAACAGATAGGCGGAAATTAGTCCAAGTTGGAGGCTCTGGTCGTCCTCTCAAGCTCCATTGAAAACCGATAGGTAGAAGATAAGCCGGGTTGCAGAAGATGGCAAACGTATCTTAATTAGGGACAGTTAAAATTAAAAAATGAAGATATCGCAAGCTTAGTCTAATTCGTGCGAGTTTTACCTTCTCCATACATCGAATCTATGGCAAGGTATCGGGCGGCCTCAAGTCTAAATGCACTTCTTGCATTGCTGAAGCTTAAATCTCAGCATTGAAGGTATCTGAAGCTTCCATTGGCACTCTCATGCATCTTGATTCGTAGTTTCTTCCCACGGATGATTTTGTTGCATCAGCTATTCTTTCAACTTTGATGCAATTGTCGACGAAACATCTTTCAATAACCAAAAGACTATCGGACAAATATGACACCCTAGGGTATCTATGATACCAAATCGAATCAATTCTTTTCAGTGATGCTGAACTGACTGCAAAAGTAATGAATTATTTCCATGTCAGAGAATAAGAGTCTTGATGCTCAGAAATTAGGATGCCGTGAACCCTCATCTGGATGATCTTTAATGTTGGCAATTGTATGAAGGAAAGCATGGTTAATGAAGAAGGATCAACACAGATTATTCACTGTCATTTTATGACAGCGCGGATACACTAGTAATATATAGGTAGCACAGACAGTGTCTGTGACAAAATATTCCATTAACTAGCGTGCCCGCGCTGTCAGACAGGTGCTCTGGCTTCGAACTGGTGGTTCAAGTTTCAAGCATAAACCCTTATTCGATTACCCGTGAGATTTCCAAGAATTCTACCTTACTTCGGAAAATTGAGATTTCAGTCGGCTCAACATAATCGGGTTGCTTCTAACACCAGCAACCAGTCTGTGAGGTTTTATTTGAGTTCGAGTTGAGTTCGTCACCGTACTTGGTTGTGAGAGAGAACATCAATACCGAGTATTGTTATCAGGCTACAGTGCTGGATGGTGAAGGAATGTCGTTAAGATTTTCTTGTTTATTTACAACTTATTATACAAGACTTAGAAGATATGATCCAATAATAAGTAGCAGGCATGCTACTTGATAGATGTAGACAACAACTACAAGATCTACATCTGTATAAGTGCTACAAAGAGAAATGCTGTAGACTATGTGCAGTACTCTAAAGCTAAGTACTGAATAAGCTGACGCTTGATAGCTCAAGCGCCTGAAATGTCTATGATTTGCCGGCTTCATTTAGAACACCGGCTGCTTCCGCCGGATTCGAGTTGGAAGTCGGCTGGTAAATTACTGTACGTTAATGAGAATAACAAATATCTCCAAAAATCTGGTTACAGGCTTTGACCGACTGTTTTTACTGATATAGGTTCCGACCGGAAGGTCATTGAGAATTCCGCATGTGGCTCAAAGGCAGTGTTGGTAAACTGGCACATTTGTGTACGGAGTCATAAGCGACCTCTTAGGTTCTTTATCTAAGTGGCTCTAACCTGATGCCGGGGGTGGTTACTTCCGCACGGCATGAACTCACATGATACAAAGAACGCGTCTATACATTTGAATGTTAAGGCTAACACATTGGAATGTATGTGCGAAACGCATATATAACACAGGCACGCTGTGTTTTGCCTCGGTACGAACTGAAGTGGCATTGTGCATTCTGCGTATTATGCATCGCTACACCAAATTTGTCGTCACTACACCGTAATTCGCAACTTTGCACTGTATTTCACATCATTACATAGTAATTTGTATGGTTACACTGTAGTTTAATAGTATTGCATTATATTTTGCACCGTTACACCTTGTTTTGATTAGTTACACTGTGCCAATTTTGCATTGTCATAGCATCGTTTACTTCTTTGCACACTGTGCTATATACAGGCGCCCGCGTCGTTTCATGGTACTGTGAATGCAGACATTTTTGCAGCGTTGCATGGTACTTTGTATTCATGGTACACTGCATCGTTACCCAGAATTACGCTGGCGCATGGTGTTTACATGCAGGGTGGCATAGTCGGAGTTGGACGTTTTTATACCGAGTTCACTTAGGCATTCGCACGCGCAACTGGAAGCGATCTGCGAGGTTGAGCAGCTCGCTCGTCAGTCCGAAATATATTTCAACTCGGGAGCAAAGATACGGTAGCATGGACGACATGCAAGCTACTGATCCTCGCATCACGTAGTGCGTGCGTATATATGGTGTGACTGTGGCATTATAGGTCAGGGGTCGGAGTCGGGTACACGCTTGCTCAAGGAAATGGAGTCAAAGTCGATGAAAATTGGCCTCTTGTGTTAAGAAAATGTGTTGGAGTAAGTACGAATCAGACATTTTGGGCGGTTCGAGGAGTCTAAGTCGGATACAGGCAGGACGCTGGAATCCGAGTGGTCCGACTCCGCTGGCCTCTTTGTTTGGTACTTGGTAGAAAGTAACCCCGGAAAAACTTGTATGTTGTGACGGAGGTGCGTGACATTTGCTTGAAATTTACGACAAATAACCCCCGGTAGCGCTCGGCTGTTGTGACGGAGGTTCCCCCAGCCACGGCCGTCCCCTATCTCCTGTCGATAAGATAGGCCGCCGGATATCGGGGGCTCGTGACAGCCGCAGAATCTCTAGGCTACTTGGTGACGCCTGCGAGACGCTGAGCCTTGCTTGTCAATTTTTGACGAGCCTATAAGCCATGAGAATTGTGTTAATTTTACAGTTTGCCAACCGCGTGTGAAACTTAATTAAGCTGTGTTTATCCAATATGTTTTCCGAGTGTGGTTTTTTTTTCTAGAAAAATATAAATATTGCAAGTGTAGCGCCGAATATAGTTCGTTTTTGATAGATAGGTCATATTTCTTCGTTGAATTTATAAACCTTACAAATTCTAATGTTACCGCAAACAATCCTTTTCATTTTTCTCCAGTGAGATTAGCATGTAACATTTACGCTCATGAAAATCATAGCAGCATTTCACATGCTCCCAGAAACCCTTTCACTTTCGTATACTTGAATAAATATGGCAAGCCATACAGGAGAAGTGTCTCATGTGTGAACCACAGTTTTCGAAACAATAGTGTGTTGAGTTCGGATTGCTATTTAAGTTTTTTATGGTGAGTAGGAGTGTTCTATCTGAAGCGCTAGGTACGTGGTAGAAAAATATGTATTTTGTTCGTTTTCATGTTCTTTAGGTACATCAATTAGAAAACAAGTACGTCTGAGGCATGTGGTAATCACAACCCGAGGGTTACCTGCAGAAGACCAGTGTTACCCACCGATCAAAATCGGCTTGCAATCGGTATCAGCTCACACACAAAGTGTGACCTCATTTATCGCGTTTCTGATTTCAAGAAACGTTTTCGAGTTACGAGGGCCCAAACTTTATTACGATTACAACACGCCTCTGGAGGATAATGGGTAACTGAAATCAAGAACTGGTACGTGAGGCACCCAGTGGAGGGTAGGTACACGCAGTGGAGGTCAGATACACCAGCTGCAGCTGGTACACAGGTGTGGACCAGCACTGGTCTATAGCTCACCGCCAGCTGTGCGGTAGCTACCAGTGGATGGACAACCGTTGTCATACGCAGTATTCAGTGCGCGCGCTGCACATATAATGTCGCTCTACGCCTATATACTTTTACTTTTCTACACACACATTGTGTACTGGTAGATAATATAACATAACCAGTCAGGAATCATATCTATTGAGCAACAAGGCATCCAGTACAACAAAAAAAGTATGATTTTTAGCTGTGTTGAGTAATTGCGCTAGTTACTTCTAGCATGCCCGGATAGTTCACCAAATCTTTCTAGTGTCAACACAGATGAAAGATTACAAATTCCCTGAGTAGTTATATGGTTTTTATATAGTTTCTTCCACATCGATGATAATTTTGTGAAATTCATCGTAGGTGTGTTGCTGGCTTACGTGTACGGTGAAAAGTACATTGTTCGTGAGTTGTGCCTAGTGAACTGACTGTTGTGTGACGTTACGGACCAGATATTTTGGATCAGCTATTCACTTAAAGTTGATGTTAATATTCCATAAGTTTTTCTGTGTTTATATTCAAAAATTTTTGTGTCCCTATTAGTAAATAAACATTTTCCCATAGTGATGATCACTATATGCCCATTCCATTCTTTCAGTGAGCCGTTTATTATTATTATTATTATTTTTAAATACATTCAGAGCTGGTAGTGTCGCACTCTGAAACATAAAGGGGTGTTATTTTCTCTTTTCCAGTCACTTCTTTATTTTTATCCATAGACTATTCAGGCAGCCAGTGTAGAATTTGATGCAAAACAAGCTTAAGGTCTTCAACAGTTGTTTAATTATCACTTTTCCACTATTCCAGTGAATCCCTTAGTTTTGTTGTCTGGATTTTGTTTTTCAGTTGTTACTAGTTAGCAAAGTGTGGAACTTTCTACTAATAGCGGACTTTCCAGCGGTCACTTGCCATTTAGTCTCTGAGTTTTTATATGGATTTTTTTATTGGTACTAGTTAGAATAGTCTGGTATTTGTTACCAATAGCATTCTCTCCAGCAGTATAATTTGTCATCTTTCCCCTATTCTCGTGAGTCCCTCTATGTTCATTCCCACTGTTTGTTTCTTTCACCTTTAATACTAATCGCATATCACGGATGGTGTGATGAATTTTTCTTTACTCGATCAGATATTTTATATATGACGACTTGTTGCCCATAACGAAGCAATTGTACTCGACTAGGATAACTGTTATCTATAATTACCAGAGCTGTTCTCGTGCATGAGTAGACCAGACTAACTATATAATACTAGTAATGGTAAATCAGTGACACAAATGTGAATAGATGATTCATTCCTGTGCAAACCGTTATCGCATGAATCCTGCGACTTGGCGTACGCAACATGCACGAATCACACGGAATTAACGTAAGTACTTCATATGTATATATTGTTATCGTTGTGTACAGTCCTGTAGGATAAAAACAAACAAACAAACAAACATGTGGACCTTTGCTAGAAACATTTTTTTATATAAGCTATTTATAATTGTATTTTTAGTATTTTCTCTTGGAGGTTGCTATTGCTACATGTACCTACTTTTTTGTGGTGTGTTTTTGAAGCACCTTGCTTGCTTCTGGTAAAATATATGCACCGTGTGCTAGGAAAATAACCATCGATTCTAATATCGTAAAAACTAACTTTTTTGTTTGATTGTTTGTTTGTTTGTTTTTCAGCAGCAAAATTTGATGGAAAATGTGCGACTGATTAGACACTGATTGTTAGGTGAGGTTGAGAGGGTACACAACGGGATGCCAACGGAACAAAATTATGAAAACATCAAGCTTGCTGCTACATTTCAATGCACGCGCAGGGACAAAGTGTGCTAGAACACTGCTTACGATCGCGAACTTAATTTAGGGTAAAATTATTCCAAGTTGCAGTAAATAGGCAAACAGAATTTTATTTTATGACAGGTTCATGCAGGTTTACCCGCCTGTTCTTTTTTTTCTACATTGTTCTTAACAACCAAATATTTTCTCTGTTCTTGTAGCTTGTTGACGAAAAAGTGCATCCATCAAAATATCGGTTAAAATCAATAAAATTTTGGCCTTCATATGACGTGGTTTAGCCTGAGCAGCTGGTGAAGTTTCAGATGTGTCTTCAAGTTAAAAGTAAATTAGAATTCAGAGGGGCTGAGAAAACTGTGTACTGCTCTACGATTTAAACGGGTACAACAACTTATTGAGACTTAAATAACGGCTAATATCTGTACGGTTTCCGCTATCAACGCTAACTCTGAGACTAATCTATTTGATACTTTGGACCTCATATTTGGAACAGCAACCGTTGAACGTAAGAATTTCAGAAAAGTTGAGAACAGATACAGTTGTACTGAAATGCTAATGTTGGAAATCGGAACTGCAAGTTGCTCTGAAGTGCTCAAACTCGACGAAAAAAATTGGCCAAGATGCATTCTGCTGAATTTGCTCTCCAGACAACTTTTGCTCAAAGTCTGGTAGTGCATTTGCGGGCGAACTGCCACTACCGGCAACTTTTGGTTTTCGTCTGCATTGGCCTTCAGCTTAGCCTCTCGGTCCCTACAGCGCCGTTCTCGACAGTCCCGCATAATGCCACTGTATACTGCTTCCGAAACTGACAGTATTTAACTACGCCATGAGATAAAGGGTCAGGAGCAATATCTTGGAATATATTGTACATGAAAATTCAAGGGTATCTGCTACGCATGTTTCGTTAATCGTTTTCTGTCCAGTAGTTCCCACAGTGGGTGATATCGCCCCACCGTCCGTGGAGATTGGGGGTAAGGAAAAATTCGAGTAGCAGTGGAGTGACATTAGCACCCATTATTCCAATGCCTAGTTTGAGTGATGCAACAGTGAGCGTGTCGGCCTATGGATATCCGTATGTACATAGTTGCGCCCAACCGCAAAACTGAAAAGAGCTGAAAATGCAATTTTTTTCGGCCCTGCGGCCTTTTTTGCTCTGCGGCCGCAATTCCCCACCTGCTGTCTGTTCGTATGAGGAGGGAAATGGCGTCCGGAAGTATCTCACAAGATGGCGGATGAAAACTTTTTTGTACACAATTTGTAATGATCATTCATGGCTGTTAACTCTTCACTGTGGATTTCTCTCGGTCACAACTGATGCTCTTACGCCAATACTATGTTGTAACTCTGAAGCATATTAAATGCGTTGTATGCATTACTTTCAGTTACAACTGATGCTCTCACGCCAATACTATGTTGTAACTCTGAAGCATATTAAATGCGTTGTATGCATTACTTTCGGTTACAACTGATGCTCTCACGCCAATACTATGTTGTAACTTTGAAGCATATTAAATGCAATACATGCATTACTTTCGGTCACAACTCTCTTACGCCGATGATATGTAAATAAACATGTTGTGTAATGAAAGCGTGTAGAACGTACATCCAACTTGCTTGATGACGTGCATGACTTACAATAGCTAATATACCGTACGTGCCTATCTATATATGAGAATCCCTTGATCAAAAAGCATATTATATGAGATCATAAGCCTATTACAGTTCAACGTCAAAACCGCTGTACTAAAGATATTGTAACACAACCTACACTATTAAAGTATGTGTTGGAAATACGGTACCAAAGGATATTTGGATGATATACCTAATATATATGGATAAAGTATGCGCATCTGAGTTACAAGACAAACAACATGTATGACAACATAACTACAGTAAGTTGCACTTCATCCAGAATTACTTACCAACCATATATATTCGATGACATGCATACTTGATGCACATGGATAGATTTACCGCCAGAAAATTCACTGCTGGTAAATGCATCGCCGGCAGATTCATCACTAGCAAAGTCAATGCCGATAAAATTACTGCGGTATATGCATACATTGCCGATAAATTCGTGGCATGACAAATTCCTTTCCTGCGTGGAATGAGCTACACACTCAACATATCAATAACTTATACGCAACAGAATTGCTTTACAACATAACACAGTTGATCGTATACTCAACGTAGATAAAAGATACGTACATCAGTACAGGTATTTATGTCATTTGATATTAAGTATAGTGCCTTGTGCAGGTACTGCATCTTTTCTCTTATCAGTTGCTTCTATACGCTTCCTTATCTCGCAGATAACATTGTCCTGCTCCTTGTAGAGCTAGCTGCACGTGCTGCAATTCTCTAGTCATAAAGAATACGCTCTACTTTTTATAATAAATAATATGCGTAAAAAATTATACACCGAGACGCTGTTTTTGAAAAAAGGCGCAGAAGTAGTTCTACGCTTTAAACTACCTAAGTACATATATTCCTCGACTGTTACGTCGCCTTAATAGCTAGCTGAGGAAATTACAGGTAGTAAACTGCGCGTGGTTTGCCCCGAAAGGGTGCATCAGACTTGACGAACCTCTCAAAAAGTTAATTATTCCATAGGTATGGCTGATAAATGGAGCTCCAGTTAAATATTTTCCAATTAGCGTGGGGATTTCTTTTTCTTTTTTTTGCTGAAAATGAAAGACGCTTGCCGTTGGTGTGTCTCAAGAGTGAGGAATTCAAACCAGGGTTGCGGCGTCGGATGGATAACGTCCGACTCCGTCTCCTTGATCATTCCAGTTTCCACCTCCTTATGCCACAACGCTGTCCGACTTTTTTCCAAGTATAGTGGGCTCATTTTCACCGACTCCTACTCTTGCTTATAGCCAGTTTCCAGCTCCGACTCCTGGTTCCCTAAGATCTCCGACTCTACAGTGCTTCTTTAAACAAAAACTGATCGTGATGGTGCAAGATATGTTTTTTTTTCTCCAAGATATACAAATTCATGCAGGCCAATGATGAGCGAAAATTATGGAAGTTAAATATGTACTTCAAATAATAAATTGAAACCAATTAAAAGTAATTTCACTTTTGCCAATGGCCTTTACTGAAGGATGATGTTTCTTGTTAATAAATACCGTACGTTTCTTTCGTGGCAGTGAACAGTTTGTTTTATGTTTGTGGTAGCTGCGTTATTCACAAAAGATTTAATCGAAGTTATATCAATAAACCGTGGGACCTGTTTCTATTCCCTCCTATAAAGTAGGTATAGGCTATTCCCTATATCACATATTTTTATTCTTGTTATAGCTCTTACTGAGGCTATATACTGTATATCAATATAGTGTAGGTGCCTGGTCGTAATTTTTTTCCATTATTACAACCGCTGTTTACATCAGCCTGATATTTTAAGTTTATTTTAGTCCGTGCTGCAGGTGCATCTATCCAATGAGGTGCACACACACACACACACACACACACGAGTATGTTTTTTTAATATAGTATCACAGCGACGCTGTTCATGCCTGGAGTGCTCAGGGCATTTCTCTCAAGAGAGATAGGCACCCTTGGATATTTTGGGCACAATGCTGTCGTTATCACGACCCTGTAACGACTACAATAAAAAAAGCTAAAATTAATTCTATAGACATTCGCTGGGTACACTCAATACGCCCTTTTGAAAGCAGGCGTACACAGATACGCTTAACTATGGTGCCGTTTGTCCGTCTGTCACCGAGCTGACTCAAAAAGTTATGAACGGAACGTCATGAAATTTACAGGGAATGCTAGGTGTGTCAGGAAGAACAGATGATTAAATTTTGGTGAAAATCCGTCCAATTTTTTTTTGTCGTCCGATTTCTTCTTGGTAACGTAACTTGAACAGCTATGAACAGATTTTCATGAAATTTACAGGAATTACAAGGAATGTTAGGAAGAGCAATTAATGAAGTCTCTAGTGATCTGTTAGTCCGTTTCACTGTTTGACTCTATATATGTGTTTATATATATATTTTATTAGTACATAAATCAAAAAGTTATGGATGGATATACATGTAATTTGCAGAAATTATTGGAAATTTTACAAGGCCCAAATGGCCAAATTTTGGTTATGATCGGTTTGTTCGTATGTGGGTTTGACCATATGCTTGATATAGTGTTTGTCAAAACAGACCTCAAAAAGTTACACGCGGATCTTTAATAAAATTACAGGCACAGATATTAAAGTCCAAATAGGGCACAAATGAGCAAATAATGATAACAATGAAGAAAATTCGGGTTTCAGTGCCAATTTTAATATTTCGTTAACATTCCTTACTTGGCGTAGGTATACGTTTTAGGGTGCACGATTCAGCAATGCCTCTTGGTGCTAATCCATCCTATTGTCTGCCTGTCTCTGCTTTTGTTACCACTTAACATGAAAAGTTAAAAGCGGATCTTAATGAAATTTACCACAGCTGTTAGGAATGTTACAAGAGCCCTATAACTCAAATTTTGTGATGATTTGTTTATCAGTTTGTTTGTTTGTTTATCTTGCTGCTCACTTCTCTGTTTGTCAGAACATAAATTAGAAAGTTATCGACGGATCTTTATGATATTTAGAGAAATTGCTTCGGGTGTCATGAGAAACAGACGAGTAAATTTTACTGATGATCAAAAATAAATTCTTGATTCAGCACCAATATAAATTTTTCGTTAGTATTGCTTTGGCTTTGAAGGTCTGAGATCTTGGAGTGCTTCTCTAGTTTTATATTTGTATGCAAGCAAATAGATAGGAGAAAAATAGGCCATCTTAAATATTCTGGCGAGTCTGTTGTGTTCCGATGGAAATCATTCGGCGAAAATTAGACTAGTTTGAAGAAGATGGCTACAGTGACAAATCACAAATCCTAAGCTTAAAATTTAATCTGCTTTTTGCTCTGCCAACGATGAAATCCAAACAGTGAGGGTATTTAAATACTGCTATTCCAGCACACTCACGGAGTTTGATGTCACGTTCCATCTACATCGGAATTTATTTGCTCTTTAGTTCATGATATGCAAATTGAGTTACCAGCTAGAACACCCAATGGCGTAAGACCATCACCCGCGGTGAGGGGCAAATTTCAACGCCGTCATTTTTCATGGCCAGCCCACCCTACACTTCTGGCGTTTTTCACATTTAGGTCAACCGACCTGTCTTCTTGCCAAAAATTATGAACATTGCTTAACTTCTTCTCGCTCTTTTAGGCTGAACAGACAAATATAAGCGATTTTCAGGGTACAGTAGTTACATCAAATGTTATTTTAGAATTTATCTTCTTCCTTTAATTGATAAAACGGATTTTTTAGAGCGTAAAGTTTCAATCTACTGAAGTTAAATAATTGCATTTACATGATATGGGACAGAAATTCAAATGCATCGGTGCTGGACTGCTTGCTAATAAAACTCATATTTTTTCGCATGTCATATTAGGGAAGGAAGAATTAATTGTGCAGGTAATCTTAATAGAAACAGAGAGCACTCATCGCTGATGATAATTTGAGTTGCCTGTTATTGTGCATCCTTCATAAGCATGTTAGTAACGTGTCACTGCAAATTGTTCACCGTCATATTTGATGGCACGGATACTCTAGTCTACTCATATGCACGAAACTTATCTTATATTTAAGTCATAGTCTAACGCAGCACACACGATATTACGAGTGACGTAACATCCAAATCTGCCATTATAACTGTAAAACTAGAGCACTCTGAGAGCGCATACCTCCGCCAAGTGAGCCAACGGTAGCAAAAATTCAAATTGACTCTGAAACCATAATTTTCTTTGCATAAACTCCAAAATCTGATCATTTGTGCCTT
>LQNS02277098.1:4999662-5024920 GCA_001587735.2 Parhyale hawaiensis | reverse complement strand
CTTGAATGGCTTCAACGACGTACCCATAACGGGACTCTTTGAAAGAGACCTTAATGATCGCTTGCGAAACAACGGTCAAAAACTCAAGCATAAAGCTCGAAGAACAACCTTAAGTCAGAAGTTCTTTCCGTATTTCATTGTCAGTATTTGGAATAGACTACCTTCCGATGTTGTTTCTGCGGAATCGGTCAACTCGTTTAAAAATCGTCTTGACATACACTGGGAGAGATATCCTCCTCAGCTAAAAACTCCACGAGTCGCAAACACTTAACGCCCAAAGCTTCCCAGTCCAGTTTTTGCTGACTTCTTCTTACTTCCACTCCATCTAAGTATTTAAGCTCCGTATATCAGCGGCAATCGATCATGCTTGGGGCATTCATGGCGGAGATCCTTCTTCCCCTCTGTTTTTTTATTTTTTATATTATTTTTTTTTTCTCTCTTTCTCTTTTTTCTCTGTCGTCTTCCGTTTTTTCTCCTCTCGTTTCCCCAATCCTCAATATCCTACTAACATAATGGGAATAGCTCAAAGAGGCCGGGGTGTTACTCCCGATGTCTTTTTGAGAATGGGCCACTTGGTTCGTCTACTGCCGCCTCTCTAATCTAATCTAAAAAAGTGTTCAGTAGTGGTAAATAAAACAAGTTAATTTTGAACAACATGGCACCTCCATTTTTCATTATTTTTTAAGGCGATTATCAACAGACTTTGTCAGGTTTGATATTTCAGATGGTGGAATAGAATCTGCAGCTGTTTTTTAACTGCATTCCACAGGCTTACTTTGCTCGAAAACTGCCGACCACCCTCATGGACCTTCCTTTTCATCATTGCCCAGAGGTTGTCAATAGGATTTAAATCGGGGCAGTTCGCTGGTCAGGTCATAATCCCTTTTGGTTTAAATCCTCCATCCGTAAGCCAGTTAGGAGCATACCCTGCTCGGCGTGAGAGAGCGTTATCGTGCTGAAATACCAATTTGGATCTGCGTGCGATAGTCTGCTCATCAAGCCATGGGATTAAGTTGGCTTCAAGAAACTGGCAGTACCTTTCTGCATCCAGTTTAACTCTTTCTGCCACTTCAAATGGACCAATAAAGGTGTCACCTACTATCCCGGCTCAAAACATCACACCTCCACCACCTTGTTGACGCTTAAGCCGTGCCCGTTAAGGTCGGTCATGGAGGACCCATCCAGACTCCCATCCATCTGGACCATCAAGAGTGGCTCTGTATTCGTCAGTAAATATGGCATTGGAGAAATCAGTTTTCATGTTCTTTTCAGCCCATTTGACCCTACTTCTTCACTAACCCAAACTTACCTCACCTAGTCTAACCCGATCTCACCTAACGTAATCTCACTTAACCAGATCTTTTATACCTTACCTGATCTCACCTAACCAAAACTCACCTAGCCTTACCTAGCCCAACTTCACATTACCTAACCAACCTAAGCTCACCTAGCTAAATTTAACTTAACCTCACGTTACGTAATTCAGGGGATCTTACAACCCATCTTCTCACATGCAAATGTTGCGCCAAATTTAGCTTAGCACAAAATAGTTTAATTTACTTTAATATACTGTGTTCACATAAATGAATAGAGCTTTCAAATATAGCTTCAAGAGAAAGCGGGGCTTTTTTCCGGTTTGCTTTTTTCCACCGGAGCTTTTTTCCTCCCGGGGCTTCTTTCCGGTTGCCGCCATCGATGGAAGGTTCAACAGCCCGTGACTCCCACACCTCCATTTCTGGGCAAGGTACAGTATGTGCTCCCCACGGTTAGCTGGGCATACCGAGCAATTTTCCTGATTCAAAGCACCGAGCGATAAAGATCGTTCATTTGGCTCGGCACTTGATCCCGGCACCTTTGTCACACCGGTTCAGCATGCAAGGCTGCTGCTTAGTAAATCGTAGCGTTTTCTAACGGTGGGAGTACGTCACAAGTGTACAGCACGAACAGCAAGGGGCCAGAAACGCTACCCTAGAGAACGCCAAAAGCAATTTTAATTCATCAATGCATTCAAACGGAACACGCGATCAGGAACAGAGTCACAAATGATTGATAAACCTTTTCCAGACGACTAAAATTTACACAATAGAGCTAGTGGTAAGTAGTGGTTGACTTCTGTCGAACACGGCGCTGATCGATCGGCGCACCCCTTCACCTTCAGCGAAACTATTCAGTTTATACGCCACCGACTTCTGGAACACACTCGACAAAATCGGCGTCAAGGTGAAAAGTCGGTAATCGCTAACAGCGAAATAAGAACCCAAGAATATATATAAAATGAGCAGTGCTACGCTTAAAATCTTTCAAGCTTATTTAATATCGAATCTGTAGATTTCAGTTCAACATAAGGCCGGGTCACAGCTTCCTCTGTTAGTAGAAACTGTGGTTTGAGTAAATAATTTCATTTATTTATTTCCTCACCATGAGTCTGCGATAACATTTAAGGCCGTATGTGCTATCTTATCAAATAAGCAGGCTGGACAGCATGACAAGCACAATCGCCACAAATCCTGCTGATGTCAGTCACACATTCGCCGATGTTTACAAATCCCTCGTGATCTCCGAGAAAATCTCCTCATGAAAACCTCTCTGCTCGGAAGAAAATAATAAAAAGTCAATTCGCTGTTGTGCAGCAAACTCAGTCACCAGTGCCGCAGCAATATGCCCCTGTGCATGTACGGTTGTCGTGGGCTGCCCAACTCGGGTCATACGAAGCCCTGAATGATTTACTTCTATTATTTTTAGGCCTATTTCCTATAAGCGTTTCGGGAGCACTTTAACCCTTTCATGCTCGAATAAACGAGGTAAACAGGAATATCGTAAACAGGGGTTACTTTGTCTCCCGGACTCATTTTTTGCTCGTTGATTTTTTTGAAAGTATCTACAATATAATAATGACCGATGTGTATTTATCTGTTTGTTTGTCCATTTTCTGTCACGCCTTAACAAAACAGATAGGCGGAAATTAGTCCAGGTTGGAGGCTCTGGTCGTCCTATCAAGCTCCATTGAAACCGATACGTAGAAAATAGGCCGGGTTGCAGAAGATGGCAAACGTATATTAATTCGGGACAGTTAAAATTAAAAAATGAAGATATCGCAAGCTTAGTCGTGCGAGTTTTACCTTCTCCATATATCGAAATCTATGGCAAAGTATCGGGCGGCCTCAAGTCTAAATGCACTTCTTGCATTGCTGAAGTTTAAATCTCAGCATTGAAGGTATGTGAAGCTTCCATTGGCGCTCTCATGCATCTTGATTCGTAGTTTCTTCCCACAGATGATTTTGTTGCATCAGCTATTCTTTCAACTTTGATGCAATTGTCGGCGAAACATCTTTCAATAACCAAAAGACTATCGAACAAATATGACACACTAGGGTATCTACGATACCAAATCGAATCAATTCTTTTCAGTGTTGCTGAACTGACTGCAAAAGTAATGAATTATTTCCATGTCAGAGAATAAGAGTCTTGATGCTCAAAAATTAGGATGCCGTGAACCCTCATCTGGATGATCTTTAATGTTGGCAATTGTATGAAGGAGAGCATGGTTAACGAAGAAGGATCAACACAAATTATTCGCTGCCATTTTATAACAGCGCTGGTACACTAGTAGATATATAGGTAGCACAGACAGTGTCTGTGACAAAACACTCCAGTAACTAGCGTGCCCGCGCTGTGAGACAGGTGCTCTGGCTTCGAACTGGTGGTTCAAGTTTCAAGCATAAACCCTCATTCGGTTACCAGTGAGTTTTCCAAGAATTCAACCTCACTTCGGAAAATGGAGATTTCAGTCGGCTCAACATACTCGAGTTACTTCTAACACCAGCAACCAGTCCGTAATATATTGTACTTGTGGTGACTGCGTGAGGTTTTATTTGAGTTCGAGTTGAGTTCGTCACCGTACTTGTTTGTGAGAGAGAACTTCAATCCCGAGTATTGTTATCAGGCTACAGAGCTGGATGGTGAAGGAATGTCGTTAAGGTTTTCTTGTTTATTTACATCTTATTATACAAGACTTAGAAGATATCATCCAATAATAAGTAGCAGGCATGCTATTTGATAGATGCAGACAACAAATACAAGATCTACATCTGCATAAGTGCTACAAGCAGAAATGCTGTAGATTATGTGCAGTTCTCTAAAGCTAAGTACCGAATAAGCTGACGCTTGATAGCACAAGCGCCTTAAATATCTATGATTTTCCGGCTCCATTTAGAACACCGGTTGCTTCCGCCGGATTCGAGTCTGAAGTCTGCGGTAAATTACTGTACCTTAATGAGAATAACAAATATCTCCGAAACTCTGGTTACAGGCTTTGACCGACAGTTTTTACTGATATAGGTTCCGACAGGAAGGTCATTGAGAATTGCGCATGTCGCTCAAAGGCATGCTGGTAAACCATGCAGGCACATTTTTGCACGGTCATAAACGACCTTTCAAGTTCTTTATCTTGAAAGCTCTGACCTGAAGCCAGCGGTGGCTACATCCGCCAGGCATGAACTCACATGATACAAAGAATGCGTCTATACATTTGAATGTTAAGGCTAACACTTTGGAATGTTGTATGTGCGAAACGCATATTTAACAGTCACACTGTGTCTGCCGTGGCATTGTGCATTCTTCGTATTATGCATCGCTACACCGAATTTGTCGTCACTACACCGTAATTCGCAGATTTGCACTGTATTTCACATCATTACCTAGTAATTTGTATGGTTACACGGTAGTTTAATAGTATTGCATCATATTTTGCACCGTTACACCTTGCTTTGCTTAGTTACACTGTGCCAATTTTGCATCGTCACAGTATCGTTTGCTTCGTTGCACACTGTGCTATATACAGGCGCACGCGTCGTTTCATGCTACTGTGAATGCAGATATTTTTGCAGCGTTGCATGGTTCTTTGTATTCATGGTACACTGCATCGTTACCCAGAATTACGCTGGCGCATGGTGTTTATATGCAGGGTGGCATAGTCGGAGTCGGACGTTTTTATACCGAGTTCACTTAGGCATTCGCACGCACAACGGGAAGCGATCAGCGAGGTTGAGCAGCTCGATCGCTCGTCAGTCCGAAATATATTTCAACTCGGGAGCAAAGATACGGTAGCATGGACGACATGCAAGCTGCTGATCCTCGCATCACGTAGTGCGTGCGTATGTATGGTGTGACTGTGGCATTATAGGTCAGGGGTCGGAGTCGGGTACACGCTTGTCTAGGGAATTGGAGTTAAAGTCGATGAAAATTTGCCTCTTGTGTTAAAAAAAAAAAGGGTTGGAGTAGGCTAAGTACGAATCAGACATTTTATGGGTTTGAGGAGTCTAAGTCGGATACTGGCTGGACGCTGGAAACCGAGTGGTCCGACTCCGCTGGCCTCTTTGCTTGGTACTTGGTAGAAAGTAACCCCGGAAAAATTTGGATGTTGTGACGGAGGTGCGTGACATTTGCTTGAAATTTACGACAAATAACCCCCGGTAGCGCTCGGCTGTTGTGACGGAGGTTCCCCCCGCCGCGGCCGTCCCCTATCTCCTGTCGATAAGATAGGCCGCCGGATAGCGGGGCTCGTGACAGCCGCAGAATCTCTAGGCTACTTGGTGACGCCTGCGAGACGCTGAGCTTTGCTTGTCAAGTTTTGACAAGCCTATAAGCCTTGTGAATTGTGTTTAATTTACAGATTGCCAACCGCGTGTGAAACTTAATTTAGCTGTGTTTATCCAGTATGTTTTCCAAATGTGGTTTCTTTTCTAGAAAAATATAAATGTTGCAAGTGTAGCGCCGAATATAGTTCGTTTTTTATAGATAGGTCATATTTCTTCGTTGAATTTATAAACCTTACAAACTCTAAGGTTACCGCAAACTAACCTTTTCACTTTTCTCCAGTGAGATTAGCATGTAACATTTACGCCCATGAAAATCACAGCATGCATTTCAAATTATCTCACAAACCATTTCACTTTCGTATACTTGAATAAATATGGCAAACCATACAGGAGAAATGTCTCATGAGTGAACCACAGTTTTCGAAGCAATAGTGTGTTGAGTTCGGATTGCTATTTATGTCTTTTTATGGTGAGTTGGAGTGTTCTATCTGAAGCGTTAGGTACGTGGTAGAAAATATGTATTTTGTTCGTTTTCATGTTCTTTAGGTACATCAATCAATTGGAAAACAAGTACGTCTGAGACATGTGGTAATCACAACTCGAGGGTTACCTGCGGAACATCATCGTTACCCACCGATCAAAATCGGGCTGCAATCGGTATCAGCTCACACACAAAGTGTGACCTCATTTATCGCGTTTCTGATTTCGAGAAACGCTGTTCGAGTGACGAGGGTCCAAACTTTATTACGATTACAACACGCCTCTGGAGGATAATGGGTAACTGAAATCAAGAACTGGTACGTGAGGCACACAGTGGAGGGTAGGTACACGCAGTGGAGGTCAGAAACACCAGCTGCAGCTGGTACACAGGTGTGGACCAGCACTGGTCTATAGCTCACCGCCAGCTGTGCGGTAGCTACCAGTGGAGGGACAGCCGTTGTCATACGCAGTATTCAGTGCGCGCGCTGCACATATAATGTCGCCCTACTCCTATATACTTTTACTTTTCTACACACACATTGTGTGCTGGTAAATAATATAACATAACCAGTCTGGAATCATATCTATTGAGCGACAAGGCATCCAGTACAACAAAAAAGTATTATTTTTAGCTGTGTTGAGTAATTGCGATAGTTACTTCTAGCATGCCCGGATAGTTCACCAAATCTTTCTAGTGTCGACACAGATGAAACATTACAAATTTCCTGAGTAGTTATATGGTTTTTATATAGCTTCTTCCACATCGATGATAATTTTGTGAAATTCATCGTAGGTGTGTTGCTGGCTTACGTGTATGGTGAAAAGTACATTGTTCGTGAGTTGTGCCCTGTGAACTGACTGTTGTGTGATGTTACGGACCAGATATTTTGGATCAGCTATTCACTTAAAGTTGACGTTAATGTTCCATAAGTTTTTCTGTGTTTGTATTGAAAAATTTTTGCGTCCCTATTAGTAAATAAACATTTTCCCATGGTGATGATCGCTATATGCCCATTCCATTCTTTCAGTGAGCCGTTTATTATTATTATTTTTAAATACATTTAGAGCTGCTAGTGTCGCACTCTGAAACATAAAGGGGTGTTATTTTCTCTTTTCCTGTCACTTCTTTATTTTTATCTATAGACTATTCAGGCAGCCAGTGTAGAATTTGATGTAAAAAAAGCTTAAGGTCTTCAACAGTATTAATTATCACTTTACCACTATTCCAGTGAATCCCTTAGTTTTGTTGTCTGGATTTTGTTTTTCAGTTGTTACTAGTTAGCAAAATGTGGAACTTTCTACTAATAGGTAGCGGACTTTCCAGCAGTCAATTGCCATTTTTCCTCTATTCTAGCGAGTCTCTGAGTTTTTATCTGGATTTTTTTTATTGGTACTAGTTAGAATAGTCTGGTGCTTGTTACCAATAGCATCCTCTTCAGCAGTATAATTTGTCATCTTTCCCCTATTCTCGTGAGTCCCTCTATGTTCATTCCCACTGTTTGTTTCTTTCACCTTTAATACTAGTCGCATATCACGGATGGTGTGATGAATTTTTCGTTACTCGATCAGATATTTTATATATGACAACTTGTTGCCCATTACGAAGCAATTGTACTCGACTAGGATAACTGTTATCTATAATTACCAGTGCTGTTCTCGTGCATGAGTGGACAAGATTAACTATACAATACTATTAATGGTAAATCAGTGACACACATGTGAATTGATGATTCATTCCTGTGCAAACTGTTATCGCATGAATCCTGTGACTTGCCGTACGCAGCATGCACGAATCCCGCAGAATTAACGTAAGTACTTGATATGTATATATTGTTATCGTTGTTTACAGTCCTGTAGGATAAAAACAAACAAACCAACATGTGGATCTTTGCTAGAAACATTTTTTATATAAGCTATTTATAATTGTAATTTTAGTATTTTCTCTTGGAGGTTGCTTTTGCTACATGTACCTACTTTTTTGTGGTGCGTTTTTGAAGCACATTGCTCGTTTTTGGTAAAATATAGGCACCGTGTGCTAGGAGAATAACCATAGCTTCTAATATCGTAAAAAAAGCTATTTTTTTTTATTGTTTTTCAGCAGCAAAATTTGCTAGAAAATGTTCGATTGATTAGGCACTGATTGTTAGGTGAAGCTGAAAGGGTACACAACGAGATGCCAACGGGACAAAATGATAAAAACATCAAGCTTGCTCTGACATTTCAATGCACGTGCAGGGACAAAGTGTGCTAGAAAACTGCTTACGATCGCGAACTTTTAGAGTGAAATTATTCCAGGTAACAGTAAATAGGCAACCAGAATTTTATTTTATAACATGTTCATGCAGGTTTACCCGCTTTTTTTTTTTTCTACATTGTGCTTAACAACCAAATATTTTCTCTGTTTTTGTAGCTTGTGAACGAAAAAGTGCATCCATCAAAATATTGGTTAAAATCAATAAAATTTTGGCCTTCATATCACGTGGTTTAGCCAGAGTCGCTTGTGAAGTTTCAGATGTGTCTTTATAAGTTAAAAGTAAATTAGAATTCAGAGGAGCTGTGAAAAATGTGTACTCCTCTACGATTTAAACGGGTACAACACTCATTGAGACTTAAATAACGGCTAATATCTGTACGGTTTCCGCTATCAACGCTAACTCTGAGACTAATTTATTTGATACTATGGACCTCATATTTGGAATAGCAACCATCGAACGTAAGAATTTCAGAAAATTTGAGAACAGATATGGTTGTAGTGAAATGCTAACGGGGGAAAATCTGAATTGCTAGTTGCTTTGAAGTGCTCAAACTCGACGCCAAGATGCTTTCTGCTGGATTTGCTCTCCAGATAACTTTTGCCCTAAGTCTAGCAGTGCATTTGCGGGCGAACTGCCACTACCGGCAACTTTTGGTTCTCGTCTGCATTGGCCTTCAGCTTAGCTTTTCAGTCCCTACAACGCCGTTCTCGACAGCCCGCATGATGCCATATCGTACTGAACACAGCTATTCTTTCGAAACTGACAGTATTTAACTACGTCATGGAATAAAGGGTCAGCTGGATCAATATCTTGGAATATATTGTAGACGAAAAACCAAGGGTAGCTGCTACGCATGTTTCGTTAATCGTTTTCTGTCCAGTTGTTCCCAAAGTGGGCGATATCGCCCCACCGTCCGTGGAGATGGGAGTGAGGAAAAATTCTAGTGGCGGCGCGAGTGGAGTGACATTAGCCACTGGAAAGTTAGAGTGAAGCAAACGTGAGCGTGTCCGCCTATGGATATCCGTATGTACATACATAGTTGCTCCCAACTGCAAAACTGAAAAGAGCTGAAGATGCAATTTTTTTCGGCCCTGCGGCCTTTTTTACTCTGCGGCCGCATTTCCCCACCTGCTGTCTGTTCGTATGAGGAGGGAAATGGCGTCCGGAAGTATCTCACAAGATGGCGGATGAAAACTTTTTTGTACACAATTTGTAATGATCATGCATGGCTGTTAACTCTTCACTGTGGATGTCTCTCGGTCACAACTGATGCTCTCACGCCAATACTATGTTGTAACTTTGAAACAATTTAAATGCATGGCATGCATTACTTTCGGTCACAACTCTCTTATGCCGATGGTATGTAAATAAACATGTTGTGTACTGAACGCGTGTAGAACGTACATCCAACTTGTTTGATGACGTGCATGACTTGCAATAGCTAATATACCGTACGTGCCTATCTATATTTGAGAATCCCTTGATCAAAAAGCATATTGTATGTGGGATAAGCCTATTATGGTTCAACGTCAAAACCGATGAACTAAAGATATTTTAACACAGCCTACACTATTAAAATGTGTGTTGGAAATACTGTACCAAAGGATATTTGGATAATATACCTAATATGTATGGATAACGTATGCGTATCTGAGTTACAAGACAAACAACATGTATGACAACATAACTATAGTAAGTTGTACTTCATCCAGAATTACCAACCATATATTCGATAACATGCGTACTTGATTCCCATGGATAGATTCATCGCCAGAAAATTCAGAATTACCAACCATATATTCGATAACATGCGTACTTGATTCCCATGGATAGATTCATCGCCAGAAAATTCACTGCTGCTAAATGCACCACCAGCAGATTCATCACTAGCAAAGTCAATGCCGATAAAAAAGTTTGCGGTATACGGTATGCATTGCCGATAAATTCGTGGCATGACAAATTCCTTTCCTGCGTGGGTTGAGCTACACACTCAACATATCAATAACGTATACGCAACAGAATTGCTTTACAACATAACACAGTTGATCGTATACTCAGCGTAGATAAAAGATACGTACATCAGTACAGGTATTTATGTCATTTGATATGAAGTGGTGCCTTGTGCAGTTACTGCATCTTTTCTCTTATCAGTTGCTTCTATACGCTCCCTTATCTCGCAGATAACATTGTCTTGCTCCTTGTAGAGCTAGCTGCACGTGCTGCAATTCTCCAGCCACAAAGAATACGCTCTACTTTTTATAATAAAAAATATGCGTAAAAATTTATACACCGAGACGCTGGTTTTGAAAAAAGGCGCAGAAGTAATTCTACTCTTTTAAGTACATAATATGCGTATGACTGAAGGACATATATTCCTCGACTGTTACGTTGCCTTAATAGCTAGCTGAGGAAATTACAGGTAGTAAACTGCGCGTTGTTTGCCCCGAAAGGGTGCACCAGACTTGACGAACCTCTCAAACAGCAAATATTCAATAGGTACGGCTGATAGGTACGGCTGATAAATGAAGCTCCAGTTAAATATTTTCTAATTAGCGTGGAGATTTATTTATTTTTTTCTGAAAACGAAAGACGCTAGCCGTTGGTGTGTCTCAAGAGTGAGGAACTCAAACCAGGGTTGCGGCGTCGGATGGATAACATCCGACTCCGTCTCCCTCATCCATTCAGTTTCCGGCTCCTTGTGCCCCAACACTGTCCGACTTTTTTCCGAGTATAGTGGGCCCATTTTCACCGACTCCTACTCCTGCTTATAGCCAGTTTCCAGCTCCGACTCCTGGTTCCTAAAGATCTCCGACTCTACATACAGTGCTTCTTTAAACAAAAACTGTTCGTGATGGTGCAAGAGATATTTTTTGTTTCAGCAAGCTATACAAATTCATGCGGCCAATGTTGAGCGACAATAATTGAAGTTTATATGTACGTAGAATAATGAATTGAAACTAATCAAATTTAATTTCACCTTTGCCAATGACCTTTACTGAGGTAGGTATGATGTTTCTTATAAATACTGTACATTTCTTTCGTGGCAGTGAACAGTTGGCTTTATGTATGTGGTAGCTGCGTTATTCACAAAAGATTTAATCGAAGTTATATTAATAAACCGTGGGACCTATTTCTATTCCCACCAATGAAGTATAGTCTATTCCCTATATCACATATTTTTCTTCTTGTTATAGCTTGTACTGAGGCTATATACTGTATATCAATATAGTGTAAATGCCTGGTCGTAATTTTTTTTTTTAATTATTACTATCGCTGTTTACATCAACCGGGTATTTTAAACTTACTTTAGTCCGTGCTGCAGGTGCATCTATCCAACGAGGTGAACACAAGTATGTTTTTTTTAATATAGTATCAGATGCTAGCTATTCACGGTGCCGCTGTTGATGCATGGGGTGCTCAGGGCATTTCTCTCAAAAGAGATAGGCACCCTTGGATATTTTGGGCACAATGCTGTCGTTATCGCGACCCTGTAACGACTACAATAAACAGAGCTAAAAGTAATTCTATAGACTTTCGCTGGGTACACTCAATACGCCCTTTTGAAAACAGGCGTACACAGATACGCTTACCAATACTGTAGTTCTACCCTGGCTATAAATCGCTATCGTTCAATCTAATCAAAAATAACTTCCATTAACAATAGAGTATTGACATTCGAAGACGGAACTTTCAAGAACTATCACAGTTGCTGCGTAGCTGGGAGAAAGCCCCCCCCCCCAAAAAAAAAATAATAATAATAATTTTTCTCCCTCTGCTACATTTAAAACTTCAATTGAATTTCAGATGTAACATTCGTAATGTCACGTTCATATGGTTATATTCTAAGTGGAATTTAGCTGGCTAGGGTGGGACCGAGCGGAGAGCCCATGGAGACCCCGTCGATTTGTTTGTATAACCTGTTATTGAACATAAAAAAAGAATCATTGATGGCCAGATTAAGGAAATCTCTGAATGTAGGTTGGTCCATGTTATGGAATAAGTCAGAGTTATCAAAAGTATGTACTATTGCATATAATATCTATGGTTTCATCAATAGGTATATTTGTAAACAGGGAAGTAATGTCAAAGCTAGATAAGTATGCATTGGGCGGCAGTTGAAGGTTTATAATTCCATCTTTGAATTCATAAGAGTTACGCAATGTATATTGATTGGTTGTCAGCGGTTCAAGCAATGGAATGAGGAATTTAGCAATTGGGTAGGATGGGGTATTGTATAGTTTACCGTCTAACTACGACCCTGCTGCAACACCCCGGTCCCCACTCAACACCTAGAAATTAAGATGTAGCCTGTTTCCTACTTTAGAAAGTAACATTGCAGCCTGTTTTCCCTACTCCCGAAATTAAATTGCAGCCTCTTTGCCTACTCCAGAAATTAACATTACAACTTGTTTTCCCTACTCCAAAAATTAACATTGCAGCCTGTTTTCCCTACTCCAGAAATTAACATTACAACTTGTTTTCCCTACTCCAAAAGTTAACATTGCAGCCTTTTCTCCCTAATCCGGAAATTAACATCACAACCTGTTTTCCCTACTCCGAAAATTAACGTTGTAGCCTGTTTTCCCTAATCCAGAAATTAAAATTGTCTCCTGTTTTTCCTATTCCAGAAATTACCATTGCACCCTGTTTTCCCTACTCATATCCGTAGTAACGGTAGGCTAGAGGATGCTATCAGTTTCACTGCATTAAGGTCGCGAATTCGCGCACCAACTCCGTGCTTTTGTTTCCGTTGTCGCTGCGCACACAAGACCCCGATCGCAAACTTACGAATCATTTCTTTTGTCTTATCAAAGTACATTTAATCGGCTCCCTTTGAAAATACAACGTGAATATATTGAATCCAGAGTTGGGCAGCGCAATTTTCTTCTTAGAGCACATTGTTTGTCTTCGAGTCCATAAAGCGTATAATTTTAGGAAAAGGCAAGTTTCTGGCCCAAAAAAGCTAAGAGTAAGCCTAGTCTGCATGCTGAAAAAAATCAATCCAAAAATTTACATAAAGCGTGTAACAGCTAAGTATTCACAATATTTGAACCATTTATTCAACACAGGATTATTTTACTGTTTATAATAAACATAGCGAACGGTTTCATATCCATAACGTAAAAAATAAATCAGAGTAAAATGATTCATAAGACTAACTATTGTTCAACGTCACTGCTTGTACTTATCTATATCTACAGTAAATGAAAATAATATAATAAACACCATCGTGTGATTGTATGTATATATGGTTTGATATATACCTCCGCCGAGAAGGCTGTGTTTGTGTCCGAGTTTGTCACTTGAATGACTCGAAATGTTATGGACTGATGTTCATTAAGTTTTCAGGGGTTGTTAGCATGAAGGCAAGGGGAAACAGCTGATTACCACCGCCAAGCAGATTATGTTTTTTGTCGACATTTGTGTGTTATTCTGTTTGTCAGTCTGGCACCGAGATAACTCAGAAAGTTTTGAACGGACCGTCATGAAATTTACAGGGAATGTTAGGTATGTCAGGAGGAACAGATGATTAAATTTTGGTAAAAATCCGACCAATTTTTTTGTCAGCCTATTTCTTCTTGGTAACGCAACATAAACAGTTATGAACAGATTTTCATGAAATTTGCAGGACTAACAGGGAATGTAATGAAGAGCAGTTAATCAAGTCTCTAATGATCTGTCAGTCCGTTTGACTGCTTGACTCCATATAGGCTATGTGTTTATGTTTATTAGTGCATAACTAAAAAGTTATGGATGGAAGTGTATATAATTGGCAGGAATTATTGGAAATGTTACAAGGCACAAATGGCCAATTTTTGGTTATGATCAGTTTGTTCATATGTGTGATTGACCATATGTTTGATATAGGGTTTGTCAAAATAGAACTCAAAAAGTTCCGTACGGATCTTCAATAAAATTACTGGCACAACTATTAATATCAAAATAAGGCACAAATGAACAAATAAGGATAACGATGAAGAAAATTCGAGTTTCACGGCCAATTTGAAAATTTCGTTAACTTTCGTTGCTTGGCGTAGGTATGCGTTTTAGGGTGCAAGAGCCAGCAATGACTCTTGGTGCTAATCCGTCCGATTGTCTGCCTATCCCTGCGTTTATTACCGCATAACTTGAAAAGTTAAAATCGGATCTTAATGAAATTTGTAGGAGCTGTTAGGAATGTTACAAGAACCCTATAACTCAATTTTTGTGATGATTTTGTTGATCAGTTTGTTTGCTTGTTTGTTTATCTTGCTGCGTTCCTTTCTGTTTGTCAGAACATAAATTAGAAAGTTATCGACGGATCATTATGAAATTTAGAGAAACTGCTAGGGGTGTCATGAGAAACAGACGAGTAAATTTTACTGATGATCAAAAAGAATTCCCGATTCAGCACCAATATAAATTTTTCGCTTGCATTGCTTTGGCTTCTGAGATCTTGGATTGTTTCTCTAGTTTTATATTTGTATGCAAGCAAATAGATAAGAAAAAAGATATTCGGGCGAGTCTGTTGTGTTCTGATGGAAATCATTCGGCGAAAATTACACAAGGTTGAAGAAGATGGCTACAGTGACAAATCCTGAGCTTAAAATTTAATCTACTTTTTGATCTGCCAATGATGAAATCCAAACAGTGAGGGTATTTGAAAATACTGCTCTTCTTAGCACACTCACGGAGTTTGATGTCACGTTCCATCAACATCGGAACTTATTTGCTCTTTAGTTCATGATATGCAAATTGAGTAACCAGCTAGAACGCGCAATGGCGTAAGGCCATCAACCGCGATGAGGGGCAAATTTCAACGCGGTCATTTTTCATGGCCAGCCCACCCAACATTTTTGGCGTTTTTCACATTTAGGTCAACCGACCTGACTCCTTGCCAAAAATTATGAACATTGCTTAACTTCTTTTCCCTCTTTTAGGCTGGACAGACAAAGAAAAGCGATTTTCAGGGTACAGTAGTTACATCAATTCTTATTTTACAATTCATCTTCTCCCTTTAATTGATAAAACGGTTTTTCGTTAGAGCGTAAAATTTCGATATACTGAAGTTATATAATTACATTTACCTGATATGGGACAAAAATTCAAATGCATCGGTGCTGGACTGCTTGCTAATAAAACTCATATTTTTTTCGCATGTCATATTAGGGAAGGAAAAATAAATTGTGCAAGTAATCTAAATAGAAACAGAGAGCACTCATCTCTGATGATAATTTGAGTTGCCTGTTATTGTGCATCCTTCATAAGCATGTTGGTAACGTGTCACTGCAAATTGTTGACCGTCTATATTTGATGGCACGGGTACTCTAATCTATTCATATGTACGAAACATGTATCTTAGCATTAAGTTATAGTCTAACGCAGCACACACGATGTTATGATATGGTGTTATTCCATTAAAAGAAAGTCGAATTTAGGCATAGGTCTAGTAGATCTAAAATTTCGTTTTTAGAAAGTAGGGTGTTGTTTTTCCATTCTTCGTTCCTGCTTAATAGTTGTTCAACACTAGCGTGCGCCAAATCTTGTGGAATTGAAGTGAAGAGAGCTACAACATCAAATGCTACGAAAATATGTTCTTCGGGCAGTTTAAAGTCAGTAAGTTGTTCTTTAATCATCTAGGTGTTTCTTAGCTTTTGCTCTGCCTTTTCTGTCAGCGGATTGACAGAATATACAAATCTACCACTGTAACTGAAAAGAGCTATATATGTAGTGCAAAATGCAGCTATCATAATAGTTAACACTGCACGGTACTGAATGAAGAAGACAGAATCTACAGTATGTAGACGCAATCCCATTATATACTGTATGTAGTCTGGCTATTGTTTGTCTTTCTTAGAGAGAATAGTCACATTAACGAGGTTCACATGCAAGGTCGTGCTCGTGACTTATTATCTCACCTCCCCCAAGGGTGTTACGTGTCTACCGGTGTTTGTCTGTGTCTGTTTGTTCGCTCTGTATTCAAAAAGTTGGGTAGGATCTTCATGAAGTTTTTATGAATTTTTAGGAATATTGAGAGGAAAAGTTAATAAAATTTTAGGGTTGATCCGTCCATCAATTTTTCTATTTGTCTGTTTACAGCATAACTCATAAAATTTCGAACGGATCTTTATAAAATTCACACGTTCCATTAGCAATATTAAGAAAAACCGACGAACAGCCTGTCTGCTGGCCGCCAGCAACATGGCTCAAAAAGTTATGGATGAGTGTTCATCAGATTTACTGGGACTGTTAAGCATGTCACGAAGCAAAAAAAAAATTGTTCAAGTTTGTTGATGATTCGCGTGTGTATTTGCTTGCTTGTTTCCCAGTCTTCATTTGGTAGCATCGCATGTCTTGGTGAAGGTTTATGGTCTCGGAACACAGCTCTATGGTAATGTATATTAACAAAAATGCCTACATATCTTTTGAGTGGAGTCTTTACTATAGAATAAACACAAAATGTATGCACGCGGTAACAGCTGACGATAACCTCGCAGTTGCTGCATCAGCTATTAGTATGCTACACCATAACGATAGCCATATGAACATATGTTTCGTACAAATGTGTAGAAGTAATTTTACAGGCGATAAATTAGTTTCTTTCTGTACATAAGATGAGGACTATTTATGCATTAATACATGAGCTCTTTGATTCATATACCTTAACAAGCAGTATCATGTGTAACGTGGCTACCGTAACAATCATATAAGACTAATTAATTGTCGCATTAAATCATCAAGCGATTGTTGATGAAATTCATTCTGTGACTTGATACAAGGTCTCCACAATGTATCGTAATCAATTCAAGATTCAACCGCCAAAAAATGAAAATATTTGAACACTTGCGGACGCCCCAAAGAAATATGAGGAATGCAAATTTTCAGAATTTAGCGTTAATTTAGGCCAAACGTTTTATGCACATGGATTGCAATTTATATATTTGGGATTTAGTTTGCGCTCTTACCCACTTCTGAATTTAAATCGAATTCAGTATTGTGCACGTCTTGCCGTGCTTGGCCTGCAGCAGTTCTGCATTGCTTGATTAAGCTCACCAGTGAGATATAACTCTACGGTCTTCTTTATTTTATAATTAAGATTAAATTTGTCTTTTATCGAGATACAGCTTGCAGTTGAGTGCCTCTATATGGGCTTGAATTCGGACGTACGGTATTCATGGATTTACATTGTGAATTATAATCCATATTTTTATAGTCCGCTGTCCGTAAGATGAATCCTGGCTGTATAGGGAACTGTGTGTGTGGGCGCGCTCTGGTGTGTCTGTGTATCCGCAGTTGTCTGTCCCGTGTTGCGAAGCTCGCATTTCTGACTGTTGTGATAGGAAGTCATGCTGTACCGCAGGTGCGGTTCAAGCCTGTTCGGGAGTTGGAACATGCCCTAGCGGGCTTTATGTGTCCGGGCGAACTCTGGATAATAATCAGATATCATAATAATTACAGTTCGTGAACGAAGTAATAATAAGATTCATGGCTGTCTGCAGTCTGCAGGGAAGGACTTACCCGCGGGATATACCATATTTGCAAGATTTTTTGTCACTGCCGTACTTCTCGCGCTTTTATTCACTACTATCTGTACTTACTGCAGTCAAAAATAGTTTCGCTATAGATCCCACTAATAACCTTGATGGGAACATTTACATCAGCGGAACTGCTCTTGGCCCTGTTTTTTTCTTTTCGTGTAAACTGTTTTGCGTTCTGTACAGAGCACATTCAGAAATGGATAGCTGTCAACTGCAAATAAATAGGTATGGGTACTTGCCGGGCCACTCCTGTACCAAATAGATCTTACGGCTGATTGAAATATTGTCTAATAAACAAAGCCACCTCAAAGAGGCACCAATCAGCTCATAGTAACGTAAGAACGCAAGAGTTATGCACTCATTGGCTAGAAACACACATTATATGCATAGGCCAATGGTAGAAGATAAAATTTATATTTATCAACTGATAAGATTTATAAAAACGAATACTAATGAATAAAATCTCATATTGGACGTTCCGACCACAAATTCGGGTCATCTTCAGCAATAAAATATCTGAAGAACACAGGATCGTCAACTGTTATCAAATATGTATGTACAATCTTAAGATCAAAAAGACAGAAAATAAAAACTAAGTGTTAACAATTGCAAGGGGGAAAGCGCTTGTTTGGTCATTGAGGCTTGGTTTCGATCTAAATCTATGCAAAGATTCTAAAATTCTCACATCAAGGAAGCAGTGCCCTTGAGATAAAATACGAAAATTATCACTACTAACTAAAACGTTACACTGCTCACAATGGTTGCGCACAGCAGAATGGGGAGGATGACAAAGTAAGGCTCCGGTACTACAACTGCGACCCGTATGTTCTGCGATCCTGTTTCTCAAGGTACGTACAGTAGAACCGACGTACTTGGCATCACACTGTGAGCAACTAAATTCGTATACTACACGACCACATACCCACCGGAATCGCATCTTTGTACCGGAACATGCTTGATAAGGAGGACGAGTTTTTCAGTATAATATGAAAGTTGAGATTTGTAAAATATTTTTGTAACAGCGTCCTTAATTCAGGACCAAGTTTTTCGGACTATTTTTGAAAATAAAGCCTTATTTTGGAAAACAGTCCGAAAACTTGGTTTGTGGACGATTTACTCGTATCGCGCTGGCTGCCGTGTACAAAAGTTCCATTCTTACAGCAGTTAATTTCTCTGCCGTGTGCTTCACTGCCACTCTGATTTCCGCCATCGCTTGGTCGTTCCCCTGAATTGCCTCGATTTGAGGACCTTGCGACTGTCGCCTCCGGTCATCACTTTCTCGGCGCCTGATGCTTTATTGGCGACAGTCCGCTACGCGCGCTGGTTTATTGCTACTGACCTTTGCTGCTGACGTTAAGGAGGGAATTCTTCCATTGCTATAATCGTCAAGTCGAGCCTTCTTAAGGTACTTTGGTTGCGGTTAATATTGCTTTTGACAATTAAATAGCTAACATTAGCACGTATGTAATATATCATACTATCTAGAGATCCGCAGTTCGATCCCTGACTCGATTGATGTTATGCATATGCGTGTATGTATTCATGACTCTCTAAAAATATAAACCTTCTAAAGAAATTCTTATGATGAAAGCAGTTGTCAACTTACTACGCTATTCAGCGTCAGCTTATCATCAGTAGCCTCTGTTTCGTACTGATTTAATTGTGGCAAAATCTCAATATAATAATTGCTGATAGGCTCCGAAGCTAAAATTGTTTTAGTAATAACAAGGCTTGTATAGTAGAAAGCAATTTATTCAAGAAGTGTACATCGGGTCCTTCACTACATGTTTGTGCTGTAGCTGATCGACCCATACCATGTTTTTTTCCGCTACAAACTTTTGGTCTCTACCTTCAGTCTTGAGCAATCACGAGTTGTTTTCATAAGCTGGCTATTGCCTTAAGAATCCTCTAATTAGCAGTCGCTGCAGAGCTGCAGACATTGTCATGCAGCACATGCAGGCCCCTGCAGTAACACTCCTCCGGCCACACGTCCTGCTCACGTGAGCGTGCGCTGACCGAGAGACTTTTTGCTACTCGCGGTGGTACTTTGGAAGTACCACAGATCAGCCACAGCCGGCGGGTCGTGCTTATGTAGGTATTACGGAATTGCAGAGCCCCTATGTATTTCCACTGCGTATTATCGATGTTATTCAATAAAACGAGTCTTTTTCCTCGTACTGTTTATGAGAGAATATTGTAGGCCATCTCTGATCAATAAACCTAATGTCAACGGCCGTCATCTAGTGTCTAGTCCATCAAAAGAAAACAAATCCTTGTACGGAACTGAGCGGCACCTGCCACTATTGGCTGCTACAGGCCGGCATTACTTGGCACCAGCAAGAAGCCAATGGCGGTCGGGACTTTGGCCGGCGAATATGAAGCTTTCGATGCTTGATTGATCCGGAACTTTAGACAGAAGCGTTGCATTGATTAGATTAGATTAGATAGGCGGCAGTAGACGAACCAAGAGGCCCATTCCCAAAGAGACACCTTAACTTACGCCCCGGCCCTCTATGAGCTATTGCCATTATGTTAGTAGGATGTAGAGGATGTGCGTGTATTTCTCCCAAAGACTATGAGGCCAGGAAGAGCAGAATACATCCAATGCCTTTCATTGTTGTACACCTTATAAAACATGCCGAGGTCGTCCACCCCTCGTCTATGGGACAACTTCGCTAGATCATTCTCATCGCAAACACTTTCTGGCTGACCTAACAAGCCTGCCGCCAAAACATCTCTTCAGTCCAATCCCTTTCGCTCGATCGAAAATCTGTGCCATCACAGGAATAAATGAGTTGTGTTGTTTTGTAGTTTGAATCGCGCGCTCGTGTTAGAAGCAACCCGATTACGGGGAGACGGCTGGAAACTCTATCTTACGGAGCTCGGTTGGTTTTTGGAAGTTTCAACGATTAAGGTTCAACGGCTGATACTCGATTCAACGGTTCAAAGCCGACGCACCTCACATAAGTTCCCACTAATCGAACTCACCTTTAGAACGCAGTCCAATTTCCGTAAGGAACGTCCTGCTCGCATTCCCCTCCATGATTCCTTTGATTTAGAGAAACCCAAATTATTTTTTAACTGTCGTTTGTTCGCGCTTTAAGCGTAAATAGCGAGCGAATTTGTACGAAGTTAGATCAGTCAAAAGTGCGGCATTCTACTTGCTTTTTATTTATCCTCATTGCATTCTACGCAATCTATCTTTGGAAAATTACTGCAGTTCGAAATATCAACCATATATTTGTTGCACATGGAAAATAAGAAACTAAATAATGCACTGGATGGAACTAAAGCTCTAACCCTATTCCTACAGGCTGAGCTATTTTGCTGTAAGGGTTCTTTGTCCTATTGTTTTCATATGGGAAACAGACGTTTGTAGCTAGGTATAATAGCATGGTATATAGGTAGGTTTAAACCTTTCTCTGCTGCACCTGATCTAGCACGCATTTTAATTCACATTTTCAATTATTTTATGAATAGAAAACACTATAGGTACTGCTGGTAATACTTAATTTATACATCAAGTTATCCCTCATGAAATGTAGCGTTTGAACATGAAAAAAGATATTGTTCACAAGTGTTATCTGATCTAGAATGAAAATCTACTATATATGTGAGAAAGACGGATATGTATGCATCTGTTTATTTGTTTGTTTATCTGTTCATTTTCTGTCACATTTCAAGAAACTGGGCGAAAAGTTAGGCTAGGTTATAGGCTGTGGTCATGCCGTCGCGCTTCGTGGAAAACTGATGGGAAGAAAATTGAATAACCCGGTTTCAATTGATGGTAAACTTATAAATGATGTTATGTTTCAAAGCACTTTTTGCTTTGCCAACTTTGAAATCCACTAAATGAAGATGATATGCACTGCTATGCACCTTGATTTATGCAAGCTCTTCTGAGTCTTCTTACATCCAAACTTCAGCTACTCTGTGTTCTCACTCAAGCTTAAATTGACTACATAACCAACGGCGCAAAGGGTATAAGATATTCTGCAACATCCCGCATGCGGGCAATGAACTCTAGAAATTCATGGCAGTAGATGCATTTTTTTTTACTTTGATTTCCTCCTTCGACGAAACAGTTTTTCGCATGAACAAAAAATTTCAACTTCTATGACATCATCGAATATCTTGGATACCAAGCTCAATTTATATATATATTAGGAGTGATGATTGACTGTGGGCGAAAAAAATAATAAGCCTAATTGCCTTCCAGCGTATCACCATAGAATGGAAAAGTTTGCCTCGTTCAACTGAATTTTGGCCTAGAATGCCCATTTCTTATGTTCCTTGAAGTTGGTTGTTCAGTGCATCCCACATACCATATGAAAATTACAGTATCTAATTCCACTCAAGACGCAAGCCGCTTAAGAGCGCACTCCCCTCAAGATGAGCAATTTCACAAGAACCAAGGCTCAATATACGTCTTCCTAACAGAGTTACGTCGCTTTAGACGTACGAAAAATCCGCGTAGATGACATGAAAAATGCATTACTTAGCTTTAATGTAAACGACCAGCTGTAAATAATAGCATCTCTCTCTTGTGACAGTATTATGCCAATTCATCAATGTCTTTACATATATACCTTGCTTTAGAGAATATCTCAATCATCCAACGTTCTATCTAACATAGTGAATTGTTTCAGTCCATTTCAACAGATAACGTTAGGCTCAATTCACGTCCAGCCGATACCAACAACTGCTTACTTAAGGTTTGCTTACTTGCATTACAATTTTAATTTAAGGAAATCTGTGAAAATACGTTGCCTTATTACATCACGAAGATGAGAGTTAAATATATTTTATTTTATGCACTTATTAAAACCACTACTTAAAATCAGAGAGAGCTTAAACGCTTTTTGGCTCAGTGCAATCAACGGAAGAGCGTAGAGCTTTCTGAGTTCCAATCTACCGCAAATTAAATATTAAATTCGAAATAGTACTTCCTAGTGAGACTTGCTCAATCATGTAACCTTTCGGCTAAGATATTAGTATTTTTCTAGGAACTCATGTATGTTTATGGGGACCCAGCAAGATGTTCGGTTATTTATCTTTGCGCACAGAGAGCAAACGACTATGGTAAATATAACTTCACAAAATTATTTAGTAATTGGGACTCTCCTTCCTTCGGCACTGCCGTGAATTATTTATTTCAATAAAGATTCATTATTGTAGTTCTTTGTGGTGTATCTCAATCATTGAAAACGACACACGTCTGGGTAAGAACGCATTAATGTAGTTTAAATAGACAGACCAAAGGGTGTCGTGTTCACCGGAGTCCACAGTACTGTAGTTACACAGTTGTGATCAATAATCAGAGAAGTATCATCGCAAATTCCCCACCATCATTCTTCACCGCCAGGTACATTACTGAGTTAAAATTAAACCCAACCGCATCCATAATCGAATTTAAGATTGGCTGGTAAAGAAACTACAGTATTAGTCACAAAGCACTCTGAAAGCGCATACCGTACCTCCGCCAAGCAAAGCAACGGTAACAAAAACTTCAAATTGGTTTTGAAATCATGATTTTACTTGTATCAGCACCAAAATCTAATCAGTTGTGCCTTTTAACAGCATTAACAGTTTCTGTAATTTTCATTGAGATCTGTTCATGGATTTTTGAGTTATTCTGCTAACATTCTGGCAAACATATAGTCAAGTACACAAACAGGCCAACCGATCAGCACCAAAATTTAATCATTTATGTCCCTCAACAATACTAAAAACTCCTGTAAATTTCATATAGAACCATTTATAATTTTTTCAGTTATTGTACTAACAAGCATAAAATCAAACACAGCTACAAACGAACTAACAGATCATCACAAAAATTTCCTCATTTCCTCTTCGTAATATACCCAACAGGTCTTGTAAGTTTCATAGAAATCGGTGAGTTACTTTTTGGGTTATGTTACTATCAATAAATAGACAGACAAACAAGCAAACAGATGAACGAATTTTTACCACCATAAGTTAATCATCTGTTACTGTTAACATGTCTTACAACCGCTGTAAATTTCGTAAAGATCCGTTCATAACTTTTTGAGTTATCTTGGTGACAAACGAGAAGAGCCAAACAAACACGGCAAACACATAAGTTCCTTGACGAAGGTACAAATAGGACATTTCATGTGTGACGACAACTAACACTAACTCCGAGAATATGGCAAAAATTACCCAAAGTTCTATCCTGGCACCTCAGGTACCATCACCCTCAGTTAAAAAAACAACAGCACTTTTTCTTCCAATCGTTTTTAAAGCGGGTCGACGAAGCGCTCACTCCAGGCAAAGAGGTGAAAGCATTTTCAAAATTTTTCTTAGGACAGGTTTCAAGTTCTTAGTACTTGCTTCACACATATGATATATAATTACGCTTAGAAAATGAGCAATCGACGTTCTTCTGAGAAGACTTCATTGATAGGTGCCGCAATTTTTAACGGTAAATTACCGTGGACGTGCTAATTTCTTAGTTCCATAAACTACGCTTCGTAAATGGCTGTCCTTTAGATCTTCCGATGCTGTTACTAAAGGCACTGCAGTTTATTGTTATGCCGGGCTGTGTCGGTTGCCTGAATAGGTTTGTAGGCTGAGACGTGATAGTGTTAATGATGAAAGTTGTAGCGACACTTTGGACAGTCTGACGTTACGGTTGCTATGCAGTACGGCCGGTACAGAGTTTTTTCTTTGTACTACAGCAATCGTGCACTGCACTGACAGAGTAAGACACAGATGCACAACTTTTGGGCGCGCCTGAAAACTTACTCGAGACCGCTGTGACGTCATCATTGTCTCTTTTCCCGCCGAGACATAAACGTTATTGATATAGATAAGAGAGATAAGCAATTCGTTGTGACGTCATCGCTGTCGCTAATTTTCTCAATAACATAGTTAAGAAATACCCGTCTGTGTCCTGTCGTCTATGATTAGATTAGATAGGCGGCAGTAGACGAACCAAGAGGCCCATTCCCAAAGAGAAACCGGGACTAACACCCCGGTCTCTTTGAGCTATTGCCATTATGTTAGTAGGATATAGAGGATTGGGGAAACGAGAGGAGAAAAAACATAAGACGAAAGAGAAAAAAGAGAAAGAGAAAATAAAAAATAAAAACGGAGGGGGAGAAGAATTTCCGCCATGAATGCCCCCAAGCATGATCGATTGCCGCTGATATACGGAGCTTAAATATAGAGATGGAGTGGAAGTGAGAAGAAGTCAGCATAAAATGGTCTGGAAAGCTTTGGTCGTTAAGTGCTTGCGACTCGTGGAGGAGGAGTTCTTAGCTGAGGAGGACATCTCTCCCAGTGTATGTTAAGACGATTTTTAAACGAGTTGACCGACTCCGCAGAAACAACATCGGAAGGTAGTCTATTCCAAATGCTGACAATGAAATAGGGAAAGAACTGC
>LQNS02277098.1:4988216-4999423 GCA_001587735.2 Parhyale hawaiensis | reverse complement strand
GCTCTGCGTTGGACTCTTTCCATGTTATCGATATCTTTACAGAGATGCGGCGACCAGAATTGAACAGCAAATTCTAAGTGTGGCCTCACTAATGCCTTGTACAGTGAGACGATGATGTACAGTGGGACGATGATGATTAACTGGGTTACGCAGTAATAATCAAACGGTAACGATGACCGACGAGTATTTTTTCTTTTATCAGACGATTTTCTGTCATGCTTGAAAAATTCTTACTCCACGGCTGCAATATTTGGAAAATAACATTTTCGAAGAGAGTGCCTTAAGGTGTTGTTCAGAGCAACTCCAACGGTGTAGTGGATACTGCTGGGACACTGAGTTTTGATAAATTGAGAGCTCATAATAGCAATGAAACTTCATTGGGTACTCATGATAAGCATCGGGACATCACCTAGTACCAAACTCGAAGTGTAACTAGTCGCTAAAGTTAAGAACGAGAGACGACATTATAGCATCATTACATATCAGACTGCACTGCGGTCCCTAGATAACTTTCGTACTTGAGTAAAACCTTTCGTGTTAGCTTGAAGAATGTTACTGGTTGCTGTGTGTGGCAACGAAAGTTCCTCACATTTTTGAAAATTTTACCATTATTTGAAACGAGCAAAAACCCACGTCTTAAAAATGCGAGTGCCTGAAAGTCGTAGGACCGTCGCACTATTCAACACCCGAAATAATACATGAAAATGAGGTCTAATAAAGAAAGAGATAAGGGCCGACATGTACGTAGTGATTTATCATGAGAAAGGAGAGACTAGCCCTAGTTTTAAAAACATCCAGGCCTCCACAAGCGAAACTAGATCCATCAAGTTCGTTCCACACTCCATCACAGTTAAACATAAAGGTCCGCTGATACTGGGCAGTACCGTCCTCGGCAACTGAAAAGCAAACTCTTGCAACGCAACTGTACTAGCGTATGCTAGTATATGAGGGCGAAAGAATTGCATTGCCAGTTTTTCATTGGTCATATCTGTGGCCGCAATTTTGCTACAGAAGCTGCAGTGTTCTTACAAGCATGAGCGTTTATTTTTAATATTAATAAGAGCTGAGTGTCTCCTAATTCCACCGCAATAGAGCGCTTAAATTAGTTGTTTCTAGCTGACAGATCGTGAATAACATATTTATATATATATATATCAGCCTTCAAAATGGTTAATAACTGCTGCCATCAAATTCCCCCGTGTCGTAGATACATCTAAAATATACAGTTCGACAGGCTGTAATGCAGGTATATTTGCTTATAATTCAAGCGTGACAGGCACCTTGTGGAGCGATCGATAAAAAGATAGACGAATAAATAATAGCACATCAACCTTTATGCTATAGGGCTATTATATTTCCTCACCAATAAACCAACCAGAAAAGGAAGGTAAATTATTGGTATCAGTACCTATTCATCGCTGATGTGTGGACATACATATAGTTGCATCGCCCCCACATATTAATGGCTGCAGATTGATCGACCGTGAAGTTGAACGCCGCTAGTTTAATTTTGATTCAATTTTAAAATATCAGCGAAGGTTAGTGCCACCAGCCCCATTACGGTAACACATAACTATTTGGGAACAGTAAATTCCCGCAAATACAAAACGTCCCTTTTAGATGCGAAAAATTTTATGAAAGTTAACGTAAAGTCGAATTAACCGCTAACTACATCCTTACTGTGAAACCCACGCGCATTGTATCGTGCTGCAGGTATAAACCAACCGGCTTCAGAGCAGTGTACTGCTGCAGTCGACCCCAGGTCGTCAGGAGCGGTGGCAGTATCGACGGAAAGCTCTTATGCAACGATATGTGCCCCTCCTAACCCTCCCCATTTTCGGAAAAAGGTCAGTACTCCCCGCGGCAACAGTGCAGATATTAAATGCTGAGTGTGCCCGTTAAGCGTTCCAAGAGCTCACTTGCCTGGGTTAGTATGCGATCCTGCAACATTCGATGTCATAACCTCAGCACTTCAGCGTACTGCTTCCACCGGTGGAAGAAAGAAACTGATAGCTAATATTGGATCTAGTTTTCTTGCGTAGTCACAATACGAAGCAGTTTTCAGCCCCTCCTCAGACATGTTTCGTATTCGCTTCAGCCGTGAAGGTTTCAGCTTTTGAACGCTGAGTTCGAAAAAAATTTTAATGATCGTGATTTCGTCATCCATTTTTGTTGAAGGGAAATACAAAGTGTGTACCTACAATATCTGCATTGAGCTGTGCTCTGAAGTCTAGTATTATACTGAAACTACAGCGCATCACTGTAGGGATCACTCGCCGAATATATTTGGTGGTAAAACTATCACTATAATAATAACAGTTTCACTACAGTGCCAGTTCCCTAAATATAAGTGCAGGCTGCATGAAAGGACAAATATATACTGCAGGTGTCGCCTATATTTCAAACTGTAATAGCCCTTGCCGACGCTCTCAGCCCACTGCTACGGAAGCTTGTACAAACCGACAACCTGCACCTGTTGCACAACGCACCCTCTCGCCGCAAGTGTCAGAGAGGCGCTAGACCCGAAGCCCTGGTCAGACATATCTACGATATTGTCCGTCGTGCTCGGACACAGACAAGGTAACGGCTGACGCTGTTCGCTAAATAGTAAGTTCCTCTTGGCTAGAACGCCCTACAATCATGTTTATTCTGACAGAAATATTGCGCTCAGCTGCTAATGAAATATCACATATATCTCATTATATAGTTTTCAGTGCCCTCCGGTTGATGTGTATTACGCCTATCTTGTTTTTATACCTCGCAATTTGAAGCAAATACGAGTTTCTATAACGCTAACTAATATTAGTAGGAATTTGTCTCTTGGTCTCTTAGGACCAGAGAACGCCCTGAACGATGTTCAAAATAACGTTTTTCCTATGAGAAGCCCACGTTGTGTTTAGTCCCTATATTGTTACTTATGTATTGCACTAAATTCCTTTAGGATGGACGGAGGGTGTTGCTACCTGTACAGTTAATTAATTAGCTCACCACCACACCTGCGCACACCTGTTTTCTAAGGCACCTGATCTATGCCATGGCCGCTCGTATGCATAGCATGTGTTACCAATTTTGGTTATTGTCTATATAACGCGACCGATAAGGACAAATTGTGGAACTTCTACCAGAAACCAAAATACGGAGCTGGTCAGTTTAAATTAACGGAATTGGTCAGTGAAAACATACGGAACTGGTCCGTAGAAAGTTACGAAACCGGCCTGTACTAATTAATTTATAGTTCCTGACACATTGTATTTGCATATGGCAACAGTTCCTAAATAGGGCTACAATATTAATTTTGTAGTTGCTGACCCATTGTCTTTGCATATGCCCCGCTAACATACGACGTAGAATCAACGTTATGAGCTGTAGCTCAACGTGTTATATCTCCACGTTGATTTGTGGACTCCAAATAACGTTGTAAGTACGTCGTGTCACAACGTGCTAACAACGTCCTGGTACATCCTTAGCACCTTGTGCCGGGTTGTCCCTTAGTACGTTGTGATACAACGTGCTGGATACGTCCCTAGCACGTTATGATGTAACGTGCCCAACACGTTGTGGTACGACATGCTAACAACGTTATATGGAGCTGAATTGACAATGAGGTTGCTAAGAATGTTGTCCTAACGTTTACAGCACGTTGTCTAACAACGTGCTGAGCTAAACATGCTAACGACGTAATCTGGAGTCGACAGATCAACATGCTTATCACGGTGAGCCACCAAAACAGGACGTGCTATTTACGTAAATGTAAGACAGAATTGATAGCTGGGTGGCAATAGTTCCTAAACTTTTTCTCCCAAGATGGCTCCTATCCCACGCACTTTGGCTTCCAGCGCCATCTTCCTTCTGCTACTCACAAGCAACTCGCACGATATGATCTTTCAATATCATTTGGTTGCTGTTAATATTTCCAATTACGCCACATCGCCTGCCAGCGTCCTCTATAAAGGTCTTTCCCTTGCATCTCGGGAGGGAGGAAGAGGTACCGCCCAGGGAACTACCTGCAGTAACAGGAGGCTGGAGTGTTGCTGGCAAATGCGTAAGGCCTGTTGCCAGGCAGGCGAGTTCTTGTGACGCTTGTCGTGCTGTGTCAGCATTCGATATATGGACGCTATTGGGGAGTACTGACTCTAACCAGAAATGAGGAAGGTCGAAAGCTCCCAGGTTATAATGTAAGAGCCTTCAGTCTGTGGTGCCGTAGCTCTCAACAATCTGTGGTCGATTGCAGCCGTTCAGTTCATTCCTCTAGAGTCAGTTGGCATGTAGGTATCTGCAACACGAACGAGTGTGTTTATTAATTGGGTATCCCAGTTCAGGTGTGTGATCAACTTTATTATAACTTTACCATTTTGAACTACTGATTATGGCACGATGAAGATTCGCTTAGCTGTCTGCCTATCAATAACATTTCAGGTGTCATTGACCGGTCCGTCTTATAGTCGCGCTAAGCCACAATGCTTGACTTGTCAGGGTTTCAGGCAGGAGCTTTGGATTTTCCACTTTAATAGCAGCACATGTATTAGAACTAACCGAATTACTATCGAGGCAGCTATAAACTCCATTGGCGGCGCTAGATAGAAGTTCCGGAAGCTTCAAGGGTAATCGATTAAAAGCTCAAGCCCGAAATTCGATTGGCCAGGTCGAAGCCAACGCATCTGCGGGAAGTACCTACCAAGTGAAGCCTATATAGTCAAACCAGCGTGAGCAGTTCTTTAGGGGCGGGGCTGAATTGAACGCAGCAGTGCCAAATCTAATCTAGCTATTAACTAATACACTGAGTATTCGAATATACATATAATTTTATCGATTGAGACAAGTTGTATCACGCGTTTTAGTGAGATTTGGTAATGTTGCTTTGCGTTCTTAGTCACGCCCATCGGACTCCTTACGCTGGTCTGACTACATGTACCTACGTGATCTTGTTCTCACTGCTCTCTTTATCTACACATACGCAAGGCACGGGCTCGTTAATGAATGCTATTTCTTTCTCTGCGACCTGTCGTTATTTAAAATAGCCAACTTGCGTATTACTACCTCTTTCAAGGATGATGTTTTTTTCGTGCTTGTCTGTCTCTTTGTGTGTTTGCCCGTCACCAAGATAACTCAAAAAGTTATGGACAGATCCTTACGAAATTTACAGGGGTTGTTAGGCATGCTAGCAGTGACAGATGATTAACTTTTGATGAAGATACAATGAACAGTTTTTGTTTCTTTGCCTATTTATTTTTCTTAGTATCATAACTCAAAAAGTTATTGTGATTTTTATAAAATTTACATGAGTTGTTATGTATATAACGAAGAGTAAATGACGAAATTTTTGTGATGATTTGTTTGTTTGTTTGCCTGTGCGTCTGATTTTATGCTTGTTAGCAAAATAGCTCAAAAAGTTATGATGATCGAATCTGTATAAAATGTATAGGAATTGTTAATAATGTTGGAAGACTTGAACGATTAAATTATGGTGATGATCGGTTTGTTCGTTTGTGTATTTGATTAATGCTTGTCAAAATGTTTGTTACAAGATAACTCAAAAATTTATGAACGGATCTACGAGAAAACTATAATTATAGAAGCTGTTGTTACTTTCAAGAAGCACAATTAAATGATTAGATTTTAGTGCTGGTACAAGGAAAATTAGAGTTCAGAACCAATTCGAATTTTTCGTTACCGTTGCCTTGACTGTTGGAGTAATGCGCTCTCAGAGTGCTCTAGTTTAAATCATACACATCCCAGTATGAAATTTTCAAACAATTATCCGATGCCGATCATCATATACTTGTAGACCTAGCATTTCGAATTTCCTGACAGGGTAGTTGGTTATATTGAGCCCCCCCCCCACGTTCTCTATTGCATGTGTCTATGTACCCGCATTTGTACGTGAGCAGTTCCCGCTTCAGTCTTCGGACCAACTTAGCTCATTGTATTCGGCTACAAAGCAAGATGTTTTGTTTGCTCTGTACAATCAAAACGTTGGCTTCGGGACCGTCTTTTTTCATAATGGTTACAAGGAAGCGTATCGTGTGCAATCAGTGCCTACATCGGCGCTTCGACTGGTTTCTCTTTGATAAAATGACAGGAAAGTAATGGTTTTACCCCACGAAATTGGTTTTTATATATAGAGTAGTGGGATCTTGTTTATAGCATCAACTGGGTTTGTTGCAATCCGCTAGCTGTAGCCTAAGCGAAATGTAGCTGTATTGGGAACGGCGTGTGTGTATGCCTGTATATGTGCGTTTGTCTGCTCGGATGATTGCACTAGCCATGGTGGGTATGTGTGGTTGATCGCCCGTACACTACGTTTGACCTCAATGGGTATTACACTGAGAAAAATTTCGATGTACGTACTGTAGGTGTTCCACAGAGAAGCATCAGGATGCACGTAGGTGTTTCATGGCGTAGTTTGGTGTGTCATCGCAGCAGACAGAAAAACATATGTCAGTCAGAAAAACATATTCCCGCAAAAACAAAGGGAACAAAAGCTTTGTAGTTTTGTCACGCGTGTGAAACGAAATGCGTTTACGTACTTACACGCAGATCGCTATTGTAATTTGAAATTTCGTCCTTCCAGGTGCATTAATTTTACCTGTTTTTGATGCATCTTGGTGCATCATCGGCTTTGTCCCAAAACCAAAACACTTAAGTGCATCAACGTGACCAAGTGCATCATAGGACCCTATGTGCATCATCATGATGCACTTTCTCTTTATGATGCACTTTCGTGTTTCGGTTTTGGGACAAAAATGCATGTAATTTTCATGCACTTAAGTGCATCCAAGTTTCTCTCAGTGTAGACCAATTTCATCATGTGTGTCCCTCTGCCTAGCTAGTGCCATTGTCTGTTATGGTGATTACGGGACCTGCCTCAGCGGGCTTTGTCGGTCCGGATGGACTTTTTTTGTGCCAGTAGTAGTGCCGACCGTAATCTTGTGAACGAGTACATATTGCCAGTACGGGGTTAGAACATATGTAGACCAGACTCAAGAATCACTGTTTAATAGTAGCTATGTATTAGAGCTGCCGTTCTGGGCGTATTGATGTCATTAATTGCGGTAACGACAGCGGCATTACGAGGTCACTTGTTGGTGGGCAGCGGAAAAGTATGAACCGCAATAATATTTGTCGTACACCTTAACCCTATCAGAATTTTTTGGGCGCTCAATAACTATTGTACAATAATTTTAGCTTTAGGAACGTCCAAGAACTTTGTTTGCGAAGATAGCTTACATTAGAGCGTAGTACTGGTTTTGCCAATAAGAAAAAAATTAATTTGAGAAAATTGTCATTCGATGCGATTTTTTTTTTTTCATACTAAAGTGCGGATGCTTGCTGCCCACGCTTGTCCGCCAGCAGCAAAAAAATTCTCCTCAGTGACATCATAAAGAGAACGCACAAGTGTAGAGATACTTTCCTACGATAAAGTTTCGACGCGCCCACGTTATCTCTTATCTGCTGTCCATCGACTGTCGAAAATATAACATGTTTTACGCATAGAAAAGTTCTCTAGTAAACAGAACCGAGCGTTGTTCTACTGACGTTATGCCCCAATGTTAGTATTTAAGAAATTAACATATACTGTCCGAATATTCGTAAATTTGTTGGAAATTTTTTCGCTTATGCTTTCATAATTTAACTCGATCATGGCAAATCTTTTCTTATTTTTAGCGATTTCCTATAATTCCAGACTACTTCCGTCTGAAGTTTACGGATTTTCCGCACATAACGAAAAAAATCCTTTAAAAATTTGCTCAGTTGCCGTATATTCCACGGAACTTTATCGACACTTTTGCTGCCATCGCTTCCCAGTGAAATTACTAGAATATCTTTGTTCTCGACAATGGCATTAGTGCGTTGTTTCGATCTCTGGAAACTGACGTCATCTACAGTAGGATAACCGGAAACAATGTATGTTTTTAATCAGCTATACAAATGCAGCGCCTTTTTTTTTTATTCTGTAAAACGCGACGTCATTCGCAGGAGTCCGTCTTGCAACTGTTATCTGTTTTTATTTACGAAACCCAGCTCATTGTTTCTTTATCTGAAAAGAAACGACATCGCTATGATCCGGCTGAATGCAAATTGTAAGTTTCATAGATGAAGTGCAACGTGTTGTTCCTATCTTTGAAAACAACGTTTGTATCTCCTCTTATTAGTTCTTAGGTTTTTCACGTTTAACTAATTTTTCAAGTCAGTAATCTGATGAGTTGTGTTACGTATTGTAACCAGTAAGATACATTTTCTCCCATAATATCAGAAATAAATAACTAAGTATACTTAGGTTGGTAAACAAGGTAGAGGTAAAGCCAACTTTGACAGCACCCTCCGCTGGAAACCCACACTCATTGGTTCGTGCGGCAGATATAGGCCAACTGACTCCAAAGGAGTAAGTACAGCTGCAGCCGACTTTGGGTCATTAAGCACTATGGCGCAATAGCGGAAGGTTTAACGACCACCCCACCCCTCTGTCCTCCCAATTCTTGCAATGTAAGTGCCTTCACGGTTGCTGTGCACACCTAGCAAGTTTGTTGACTCAGCGTACCGGACGCCACAAAGATCGCTTACCAAGCTCGGGCCCGTTCCCAGCACCTTCAGCACAACTGCTGGTGCAGCACACAAGGCCTGCTGCTACCGTATCTCATCGGATTTATGTTCCGTCGAACGGGCTTCTTGGCCCGTCTAATACAAAGGCCAACTATACATTCACACGAACGACTTGAAGTAAGGATGGGCAGTTCACTCGTCGTTCTGAAATGTATTTCAACTCGGTAGCATAAACGACACGTGAGCTGCAGGTTCCTAGCATTACATCGTTCCTGCGAATGTACCCATAGTATGGCCTCGGCATAGTTTAATAGGTGCCATGGTCCGGAAAATTGGATCTGCAGAGCAATTAATCCACTATGTAATAATGCAATCTTTTGGTCGCTTCGTTGGTTGCTTGGTCTCAATTCCATCTCCTTATTAAGAAAATATAGAAGAATAACCAGCTGTTGAGCGCCAAGGGAATAAAATAGGAGACAATTATAGCCGCAATTAGTATAATAATATATTCATTTCTAGTATGCTTGAATGCAGCATTTTTTTTAATTATTAAAATTACATGAAACATCACCAAATGCATAATTACATTCGGTTATGTATTTGTCTCTCTATTTGTTTGTTTATCAGTGCGTTTGTCTGTCTCCAAGATTACTCAAGAAGTTTTGAACGGATCTATACGAAACATGCAGGGATTGTTAGGCACGTTAACATCATAATAATAATATAATAGCAGACCATTTATTTCTCCAACCCGCGGAGGTATTCTTTTTCTTATTACTAATACAATACAACAAGTACAATACTTATATTATAAAACATAGAGGGGCAATCAGACAATACTTTCCAATTTCAATATGGTACGACATTGGAAACAGGAAACAGCAAAATCCCAACCGGGAGTGGTCGCATCCCTGCGAGATAAGCTGTCAAGTCAAGGAGGGTCGCAAAACCTTAGATTATTTAACATCATTCAGAAATAAACTTGATTTTATGGCGTAAATTGAGATACTTTGAATTCTTCGTCATCATATGGGTTATTAATTTTGTAGGGGTAGAAGCGTACAGCAAAAGCTTTTTATAGGTGCCAAGCATAGATAAGGAGGGGAACAATCGTTCTAGAACAAATGATTAAAATGGTATCATTTAGATGATGCTATATAGTAGGCATTGTGGGTGATTAGGCATTGTAGGTGACGTTAAAATTCACACAATTTTAGAATACAACACTGTATTGCGACAACGGAAGCTTGTACAGACTGCAATGGCATAGGACACATATATGTTATTTGTATACATGCCAGCTTATAAAAAATGTAAATACCTACACTATTTACATTCGATATAGTTGTACATGAAGCGGTGCAGAGATATTCCTGAGACAACGTAAAGAGTCAATTAATGCATCGTTACCGTACGACAAAACCTACAGTGCATAGCTAAAGGGGTTTGACACAATTATAAACTAAAACACTTCGTGACGTAAGACCATTCATATATTATTTGTACACAGGCATAAAACATGACGCTACTATCCAACAAAATCTATATTCATAAAACGCTAGTAGTAGTACAGAATTTTACTAGCGCATCAGGGACACAATGTCTATATCGCGCCGACCTATTCCTGTGGCTTAACACAGACTTCATGCGCCACTAGGACGCGTTTTAAATCATCAATGATTTTTGTCTCTGCTTTTCTGCCGGTAGGTCTCAGAGTGGTCAGTGCGCTACTGACAGGAAAAAGGTGCAAGTTGAGCATTTTCAACCCCCGGGCACGGCTGAACGCTTTCGCTCAGCTATGCCGCACAGAGGAAGGAAATGAAATACACGAACAGCAACAGATGATTAAACTTTTGGTGAAAATCCGTTCATCTGTTTGTATGTCTACCTGTTTTTTCTTAGTACCGTGACTGGAAAAGTTATTTACAAATTTTCATGAAACTTGCATAAGTTGTTAGGTATATTACGAAAAACAAAAGACCAAATTTTTGTAATGATCTGTTGGTTCATTCGTTTGCATGTCGTTGTGTTTGATTTTTCGCTTATTAGCACAATAACTAGAAAAATTATGAATGGATCTTTATGAATTTTGCAGGATTGTTAGTAATTGGAAAAGACATAAATGATTAAATTTTGGTGATGATCGGTTGGTCCATTTGTGTGTTTGTCTTATGTTTGTTATTATTATGTTTATTACCGGCATAACTCAAAAATTTACGAACGGATCTTCAAGAAAATTACTGAAACTGTTAATACTATCAAAAGGCACAAATGATTAGATTTTAGTGTTGATACAAAAAATAATGGTTTAAGAAAAAATTTGAATTTTTTGTTACCTATGCCTTGCTTGGTGAAGGTATACGCTTTCAGAATGCTCGAGTGTACTTTGATTTCCATTTGTTTTCTTTTATCTACTTGTGGACCCGTGCGTGAAGAATTCACGCAATAACCTATACATTTGCCTAATGCCTCTAGGCCGGTGCGGAATCTCCTCTTCTCTTATTTGCTTCTTAATTTTATTCTTTTCTTTATTGATCCTTTGTCGTGCTGTCATCCTTAGGTCTTCTATATAGACAGGCAGAAGTAACATCTTGAGTAAAACACTTCAACAAATTTAAACAAAATACCAGCTTATATACAATGTGTTCGGTCCGTAGCAAAGATAC
>LQNS02277098.1:4976521-4987999 GCA_001587735.2 Parhyale hawaiensis | reverse complement strand
CAGATATCTTCAGTGCTACGATTTCAACTTCGGCAATGCAAGAAATGCATTCAGACACAAGGTCGCCCTATACTTTGCCGTAGATTCGATGTATGGAGAAGCTAATACTCGTACAAATCAGACTACGCCTGCGATGTCTTCATTGTTGAAATTTCATCTGTCCCTGCTTAAGATACGTTTGCCATCTTCTGCAACCCGGCCTATTTTCTGCCTATCACTTTCAATGGAGCTTGAGCCTCCAACCTGGGCTAATTTCCGCCTATCTATTTCGTTAAGAGCGTGACACCGAACATATATATAAATATGTATATTTATAAACACACGGCAGTCATTCTTAGTATTAGATTAGATTAGATTATCTGGGTTTGGCATACCATACCAATCTCGGTATCCATGATACGCTTCCAAGTTCTCAATATAATTTTGTCGTTTCCTGAATTTTTTTCGCCTCAAATGGTGGGCAGTCAGGAGCAGTGAAGACGACGCTCATTTGTTATGCCAAGGCCACACTGTGCATTCACACACACAAGAGCTGATGCAAAACTCGGACGTCATTCATGCCACCGTATCTATGCTACCGAGTTGAAATATGTTTTGAAACAACGCGCGAGCTGCGCACCCCAACAATCGTTTGGACGTACATATATGGCCCAACTTTAGATACCGTTCTTGTGACGATCAAAAAACTACTTTAGTCTAATTAGTAAGCACATCTTTACGCACATGATCTCTTTCTGAAATTGGATTAGATATATCGGGGGCCGACCCTATACGCACTGGATGTCCGATGGAGGTTAGAGTTTTGGCGTCCGGGTCGCGCTATCGTCGTTCACGACGGATTTGTGTTCGTGTTTGTGTACGCAGATCGTGTGCGTGTGAGCGGCGTTCAAGTTGGTGCGCCGCGCTGCTCGCTGTATCGCTGATTTAGGTTAGGTAACGTTAGGTAACGTTCGGTAACGTTAGGTAATGTTAGGTAACGTTAGGTAACGTTAGGTGAGGTTAGGTAAGGTTAGGTTGGGTTAGGTCAGGTTAGGTGAGGTTAGGTTAGGTTAGAAGGTTAGGTCAGGAGGTTAGGTTAGGTTACGGCAGGGGTAGGTTAGGTTAGGTTAGCTTAGGGTAGTGTTTATTTTAGTGGTGGTGCGCGCAGAAAAGCTTACTTGAACGCGCAATCATCGTGAACGACGATAGTGCGTCCAGGACCAATGTTGAGCCTGGCGGGCGATGAGGTCAGCACAGCTGCTGCGTCTCCTGCTGCTGCTGTTGCTGCGCGTGTTGATGTTGAAGTTGATATTTCAGGTGTGTCCAGGCAAGGGCTGTTCACCTGTGCAAACCATCTTGGCCCCGCTGCCCTGATTTTCAGTAGGCACCTCTCGCACCTGCAGGTTGTGCCATCTTCGTCCACCCCTTTACGTCTGCAATGCCAGAAGTGTTATTGCTGGTCGGGATGTACGAAAGTTACACCGAGCGAAAGTTTTTTTTGCTATTTTCATTTATCGTCCTCGCATGGTAGATATGAATAGTGAAAGCATATGCTAAGTTAGACAATCAATCAATGACCTGTGAGGAAAAGCTTGAAACCTACTTCGCTTGCTCATATACGCTATCTTCTTCTACCTATCTCGCTGAAAACGCAACGTATGGACGTATATTTCTACGAACTAGCAACTTCCGAATTAGCTTACCCTCTAACAGCTTCACAGATAAAGGAATCCGTAGACACACTACTTCTGAGCACACCTTTAATCGACCGTTTGGGACCCGCAATAACGCCATCATTGTTTTCATGCGCGTTGGAGATGTCTACATAGCACTGGTATCATGGATACATACTATGCACTTTATTAATTGTGACTTCATCGTTGGCGCGATTATCTTTCCACAAAAATACTGATGACATACCCGTCTGTGGACAGGGCCACGCGACCTATTAGCTTATTATAAAGATAACTGAGCCCTCTAGATTTCTACATTTGCCACGGCCGTAGAGCACTGTTCTGTGCATTACCATGGCTCGATAAAGTAAAGGTAAAGTCAACTTTGACTGCACCCTCTACTGGGAAACCCACACGCACTGGTTCGTGCGGTAGACAGGCCAACGGGCCCGAGAGGACTAAGTACAGCTGCAGCCGACGACGGGTCGCTAAGAATTATGATGGAAGGGAAGGCTCAACGACCCGTCACCCCCCTACCCTAAGGTAAGTATACCCACGATAGCTATGTACAAGAAGTAAATTCACTGATTCAGCGCGCCGAGCGCCTTGCACGAAGATATCGGTCACCTGGCTTAGGGATCGTTTCCGGGACCCTCAGCACAACTGTACAGCACGCAACATCCGCTACTACCGTGGGTTAAGGAGATATTTTCTGACTGCAGTTTACCCTGGCAGCTCCTGAGCTAAATCTCATCAGTGCAGCTTAGGGCTACTTCACACGTCATTCATCTTAAAGCGTTCACTCATTCACTCGTCCGAAAGTTTTGTAGCGTCGTCGTCTGCACAACTTTGTGTACCTAAGCGACAAAAAATCATTGAAATGTTAAAAGTGAAATCAGTCTCCTCTGCACGTATCACTTGGCAAGTAACGGATATCTCTTCAAATTTTGAGTGAAATAAAACACAGAAAACAGAGCACTTTTCTCTGATTTTTACGGCACAGTAACGCATTCGGACAAGTGGATATGCGGGCTCTTTGATATGAATGACGTGTGAACCCGGCCTTAGAAGTTGAAATCTTCCCAGCTGCGATGCTTGTGCCTGTGCCCTCATCGCGTATTTGCTAAATAATTTCTACGGAAAGCCGGACACACACACCGCCGTTGCTCCTTTACTTCTTTATTGTTTCTAATTCACATGTAAAAAACATTACCCGGCGTATACAAGAACAGAAATTTCAACTTGACAATAATTCCATTAAACGTCGTGTGCTTTTATTGGGCACGAAGCGTCAAAACACTGTAATAGAGACCAGAGTACCCATATTTTTATTTAAATTTAGTTGATGTATTAGTGTCGTCCATTCATTAAAAGAAATATATATATAATTAAGAAGTTAAATATTCTTCGGTCTGAGTTTTCAGGAGCTTGACTTCAAGGCTCGAAATTACAAATTTGACACGCCTGTTGGTCTATATTAGCTTTGTTTTGCTGTGACAGTCGATGAGATTACTATTTTGGGTTTCAGATATCCCCCCTTACGAGAAGTTTATGAACGCAACTTCACTGTAATGACCTCGTCTCTCTGAACGGTCTAAGTCGGATGAAAATATAAAGTTTTCGCACCTACATGGTAAAGAAAATTGCTGATACTTGGGGCGAGTTTACATGTAATACATTATCAAAGCGTTCGCTGATCCACTTGCCAGAAGTATTACTGTGCCCTTGAAATAGCAGAAAAGTGAACTGTTTCTTGCGTTTCAGTTTGCTCTCTATTTGGCGAGATATCCGTAACTTGCTTAGAGACACTTGCCGAGGAAACTGATCGGACGGTTAGCATTTTCATAACTTTTGTGGCGTATAAAAATTTGTGCTTACAACGAAGTTACAAAACCTTCGAACGAGTGAATGAATGAACGCGTTCCTAAGAGTGACGTGTGGACTCGGCTTTAGGAAAGCAACTATATTGGCGGCGGAGGCCAGTATGGTAGCGGTGTTTACACCGCTGGCAATGCATGGGAGAGATGGTAGCCCTGCTGCTCTCAACAAATACGTACGCACGTTACATGTCGGCAAAAGCACAGTTCTTTGTAATGATTTTCGAGGATTTCAAGACTTTCTAAGCCGGGTCCACACTAGCGACTTTCGTCGGCGCTGTCAACACAGAGCCAACTCAACTAGGCTGATTAGGTGGCCCCCTAAATAGCCTATGCACAACTTCAGATTGCGCTTAACTAAACTGTCCAATAATATGTAGAATTTCTCGGCCTTTGCAATTTTTATGCTATAGCTATGTACTGAAAGCAATTATTCGACTCTCTCGCTAAAATGTGCATGACTTTAAAATCGCAATGATTTGTGTTTCAGCATTTTTAGCCCGGTGCTCCAGCGCTACAAGTTCCCGTTACTCTCACGGCAACGTAATGGAATTAGCTGTGTTGGCTCTATGCTGATACCGCAGACGAAAGCCGCTAGTGTGAACCCGGTTTAAACAGATGTGAGTACTTGCGGTTTAGTCGCAAAAAAATAGAGAAAAAGAAAAATGGCCGAAGGCGCACAGCCTCCGGCCTTTCTGTGACCTTGTTGCAAGTGCCCACCTCCGCTTTGTATCATACCAAGGCTACACTGTACAATCGTAAGCTCAACTTGGAGAGAGGATGTGCGGCTCGTACGTAGTCCCGATGCACAGTAAAAGTCGTTATCATAGATATTATTATTATTAAAACTTCACGCTCGAGGTCCCACGGACAAGTAATACAACCCAACTGAAGCACATCTCAACAGTACCTTGAACGAAGTACTTGCTGAGCGTTTGTTCGTCAGGTTAAGTTATCGATTACATTACTTGGCTTCGTAGCAAAAAGCGGGGATTTGTACCGGCGAGAGGGGGTGTGTGTCTGTCCTGCGTTGGCAATGTCCCGTCGGTGTTCAGTGCCTTTCAGGCCCTGGTCGATTGAAAGAGTGGTATTCAATGGGCTGTGAGCCTTCGTGAGGACTCGGAAGCACTTGGTGCACCCGTCCCTTGTCCTCCCCTCCCCTCCCGAGCGCGGTATTCTTTGCAATAAGAATAAACCTGTTGCGATGAACACATTTCATGTTGCAGTAAATTAAACTTCGCAGTTCCGCTTCGCGATCCACCTGACGTCATCGTCAGGTGGAAGAGTGACGTCATTGCCAGCATGGAAAAGTGACGTTATTTACTGCCGCAACACAAACTTCTTAGCAGTTTACGTGGCAGTTTCTTGTCACTGTTGCAACAGATGCTTTGTGTTTGATCTGCTTCGGTTCAGTATACCGTCATGCATTATTATTATTATTATTAAGGTCGGAGAACCGGCCATGAAGTTTGAACCGAACACTTTACTGGGTTTTACAGAGTGATACTTATTTTATACTGAACCTATTGACTCTCACTTAATAAGTCACACTTCTTGCCCCCACTTAACAATGAGTCACACTTCTTGAGACCCACTTAATAAGTAGCTTGATCTAAGTAACTTTATTGCTCCAGAGTATTTGCTGCCACTAGCCATCTGCGATGGCATACACTTGTAGATATTGCCTTTTTTGGGATACAGCTGCTCTAAGCAGGTGTATCGATCCAAAGATATGTATGATATTGCTGGGTGTTCATACCCTTGCGCATCAACCTGCTGTTATAACTTGTGCTGGAACATGAGTCACACTTATTGACACCTACCTGATGAGTCACACCTATTGAGACCCACTTAGCCGCCTGTTGCTCACTTTGTAGTATTATTATTATTTCTTCTGCCGATAAGTTCGTAACCTTGAAACCGAAATCGATCAGAGGTTAAATGTATGGTGTTTTTAATGACTTCATTGTTGTCATGGCAATAAGAATTTTTTTTTATATTTTGCAATATATATATATATATATACACAGTTATATATCGTATTTACAAAATTATCCTCTAAAGTTCCATTTCATTTCGCAAATGCGTTATTGTATTAATAGTGATTTCTGCATTTTATTCTCATTATATCTTATATCAGTAATTTTATTTTTCTTTTTAATTTGTCTCTTATATATATCACAATTATTTTATTTACCTCTTTTTTGTGGAAACTTCGCATGTACCATCAAAGAAAGGCCTTCGCTTCTGCAACGGCACAGATGAATAAATTAAATAGTCACCATAAAAATACTTCGTTTTCTTTGTTACACTACTGAAAGAAAATTTTTGAACGGGATCCACAGAGTGGCTCTGTTTGAGAAGTTCCTGGCTCACTAGGGCTCCGCAGTGAGAGCTAGCATGATTTAGGTATTTGTAGTTTAGTTTGGTGTGTAGGGATTTATTGGTATCTACAACTGGTGTGGATGCCTCCATGGTCTGGTTGTCCTGCAATTAGGGTGTCTGGGCCTGGGGAGATGCAGAGTTGAGGTTGCAGTGTCTTGTATAGCCTAGTTGGGTGACACGAGCAGCTTTTGCTCCCGTGTGTTTACTGTGACCGGCCACCCTGCGGTGGCAAAACATGTATCATTTAGAGCTGACCAGCTACTCTTTGGTGGAAAACTTGTGTTATTTAGAGCTATGCAGGTATATCGATCAAAGATATGATGTTGCGGGCTGCCCATGCCCTACTGCACATCACCCTGCTACTGGAACTGGAACTGACTTGACAACAGTAGAGCAGCATTCAAGAAAATATCCTGAAATTACTGGTTCCTGGGACAAAGTATTAGCGCCACTGACATTGTTACTACTTGCTGGACGCTACCAGTTCTTACTATTCTTTTTTGTTTTACCTGGAATTTTTTTTATGCATTAATGCTTTCTTTCATTGATTAATGATTGGTTCATCTATAATATTAATAGTGTAGTTCGTACGTTCCTTTGTGTGTTACGCTCTTCAGTAATAGATAGGGGAAAATTCAACTACTATAGGCGTCATTTTGTGGCCACGCACGTGATCAGAATCACCGTGATCATATGATCATCGTGATCACTGAAAAGCACAAGAACGGTCAACGATTTTGTAAACAAACCAGAGACGCCATGTTAATTTTCGAAAAATATATTTTTATCGTATTTTATGGGAAATGGTAGGGAATGGATTTCTTATGAGCCTTTATATTTCTTGAAGCCAATACATAACTGAACTAACAATATTTAAAGCATTTCGAACATACACAGCATAAAATTAAGGAAACTACAATTCTGGAAGTCAATATTACCAACAATCATCATAACATTATTCAATTTATCCCTATATGTAAGAACACATCACGACTTTGCATTTCAAATTTTCAATTTTTGCTTGTCCAACGGCTGGAATCACTCTGATCACGCTTGATTAGCCTGCGGAGGAAATCACGCTGAGATCAATTCTCACCACTGATCACGGTTGATTGTTATCAAAATCACGTCAAATGCGGTCACAAAAACGCGCGAATCATGCGCGATCGGGAGGAATCAGCCTCGCAGTGGTCACAAAAAGACGCCTTAAGGCGGCTACACACGCTCATGCAAACTTGACCAGTATGCTGGTGCAAGTATTTGATCAAGCATTGGGATATTGCCTTTTGCCACCACATGTACAAGTATACTTGCACAAGTATCCACTTCCAGGGGATGGAAATTCTGTAAGCCACTTGGGTAAGGGAGGTGGACACTCGTGTGTCAGGGTAGAATGGAACAGCTGGAGGTGCCAGCGGCGACACAATATGAACGAAGTGATATGATATATTTCGTTAAAAAATGTCACTTGAAACGAAAAGAGCACAAGAAGGTGTCCACCTCCGTTACCAAAGTCGCTCACAAAATTGCCATCCCTTAGTCAGTATCCAGTTGAATTCGCAATTTTTAACAACACAACTCTTCACTTTGCGGTTAGGCTACGTAACTACTGGCCGTGATTGCTACCAGTGTTGCCAGATTGAAGAGACATTTACGTTCTGAAAAAAATGATCTCGACGTTAGTATTTTCTTCTGATAACCCGCAATAATCGTCGATGATTCAATATAAATCTTTGATTGGGTAACTCTGATTGCTCCATGAATGGCAGATGCCATTCGAAATTAAATAGCCAACCGCCCTTCTAAAACCATAGTAAAACTGAAATACTGCTGCCACTACTACTAGTACAAAGTATTTTGTGCAGAACTAGCCGAACTTGCAACCGTGGCTTGATATCAAGTGCGCGGGTTCGGTACACACGCTACGGTAGACTTGCGCTTGAGGACATGATTCAAATTCAATCAAGCCTCAATTCACTGTGCAAGTCTAATACTTGCTCAAGTTTGGTCATACACACGCTCATGTTTGCTTGTACAAGTCACTTGCACCAGCATACTTGTCAAGTTTGCATGAGCGTGTGTAGCCGCCTTTAGGTAGAAGATGTGCTGCCCGACTTGGGACATTTTTATCAACCGCGAACAAAGTGAGAGAGGTGATAATGTTTTCGTTGAAAATTTAAGTGTATATATATCTGTATATATATTTGTATACATATTTGTATATATGTATATATACGTATATATTTGTCTGTCCATCCAATAAGTAGTCTAAGGAGTTGAAAAATGTTCATAATTTTTTGCAGGGAGTTTGGTGGGTTGCCCTCGATGTGACCCATACAAAAAAACTGGGCATAGCTGGCCATAAAAAATGTTGGTGATGGAATTTATTCTCCACGCAAAAAAGGTAGGAGTTGAGCTAGATTAATGATATTTCGCAGAAAGTCTGGTGGGCTGTCCTCAATGTTATCCATGCAAAAAAGAAGTAAAAATAGGACTTGCTGGCCATAAAAAATGACGGCTATGAAACTTGCTCCCTACCCAAAAACAGGTAGAGGGAGTTGAGCTATCTTCATGAGTTTTTGCAGAGCGTCTGGTGGGCTGTCTTCAACGTGACCCATGCCAGAAAACTAGGATTAGCTGGCCATAAAAAATGACGGAAATGAAATTTGCTCCCACCGTGGGTGATGGTGTTACGCCACCGAGGCGTTCTAGCTCAACCTATGGTTGCTTGATACGATTCCGAGGACATCACAATTGAAGAACCATTCTTTTTTTCTGTTGAATTTCCACAGGTTCCTTTAGTATCAGATGGGGCAAATCGGATGATACGGGTCTGAGAATCTGTTCAGTGGAATTTGAACAGGTTTCAACTGCATCCATAGCAGCGTCATCGGATGGGTACGGAGAAACGTTCCCGTGGACTCTAAGTATTCTTTCAAGCGAATGTGCGATATCTTAAGAAATTCAATAAAATCTTGAGCACAGATGGTTAGGCTGCTTCGAGTGAAGAAATTACCAGACTCTCTTGTTGTAGCCCACAGCTATCGCATCAAAGAGAGCCGGATAATGATGGGCTGCTGATCTATATCCACGGGCCCTGTAGTCGTAAAAAAAAAATCGGACACGCTGACATGAAAATTAAAACGCGTAAGATTATGATCGGCTAAAGTACCTGTAAGCAGTGGAACACAAAGCTTATAAAAGCATACATAAATTTAGGAGAACAATGTAAGAAGTAGCGTTGTGTGCAAGATTCACAGGTGAGAGAGGCTCGAGTCCGCGAGACGAGGTGTGTTGAGGTAGACGGGGTTCGTCAGGCGGACTTTAGATTAGACGGGGTAGGTTAAATTACAGGAACACTACCTTATGCCAAACGAAAGTAGGTGAAAACATTAATTACTGGTGGAATTTCCACGGGTCCCGCTAGTTATTATTAAGCTCTGACGGTGCATCGCATTTCCAACTTACTAAATACTCTAGTGTTTTTCCTACGAGAGAGGCAAGATTAAATTTTAAGTTAGATGATTAACAATAAAAAGCAGTGTACTCTATATGTGTGGTACAATAGCTATTTATGTGTTGCACTTCTTTCAAAGAGTGCTTTGTTATGAGCGACACTTCGAAACATTGCGCTTGTCATTATTATTATTAATTTTATGATTAAATATTATAACTACACATCCTGGTAACCTTAAGACTCTCCAAACGCCGCCGTAACGAACCACTGGAGAATCCGCTGCTGCTGTTGTGAACAATTACGGATCTACACGGCAGAGCACGGATTCCGATAATAAATTCTAAGCCAACGCATGCAAATAATTCTAATTTGCTACACTGGGGAAAGGGAAGTAAAATTAATAAGAATTAATAAGAATTGATAAGGCGTATTCGATGGGGCACCGAACGGAAGATTTCTGGGCAGTTTGACCTATCCGAAATCGCAGTCAGGTGCGCTGGCTTCGACTTGATCAATTGAAATTTAGGCATCAACCCTTGGAGTTATAACTTTTATTATTACTTCCATTATTACTACCTAACATTAACCCCTAATTGGTTAACCTCGAGACCTCCAGCAACTCAGTCTTGTTCCTTAAATTGGAGTTTTTCAAGCAGCTCAGCGTAATTGCGTTGCTTTTAACACTTGTGGCCTGATTTAAAGTGGCAAAACTAAAGCTTCTGTCTGAAATTTAGGACAAGTTAAGCCTCGAAGGTTTCACTTCAGCGTTGAATCGAACACCTCCTGTAACTTGGAAACATATCCAGAACTAATTAAATAACAACTATAATAATGTTCATTAGTTGTCGCGCATGCAGTGGATGCACCTAACGAGGTTTTCTTTTCGCCTAAATTCTCGAATTTTTAATATCTGGTAGCGTGGAGAGCAGGAAAAACAGTCAGCGGGTAGAGTCAATTTGGAGATCCCTTGCCGTACTTCCCTTCGCCTCTCGGTGCCGGAGTGCTACACTGAATGTAAATCCCTTGCGTTGCGCCCATGACTCGAACCCGGTTCTCCTACGTTGCGAAGCAGAAACGCTATCACTTCACCATCGAGAGCTTCAACATTGAGACAAAGTACTGTAGCAAAGACGAAAGAGGAAGGAGTATGACCTGCTGACTGGAATGAGAATTATCGGACTGTCGCAACAGAATATCTTATTTCAGATTTTGGGCTTCACTGAATAATTTTTTCTATTAAAGATGTCACCGAGTGAGGATGAGCAAAGCTAAGCAGTTGAGCTACAACATGTCTGGGCTTCATTGACAAGCGTTCGTTTCATTATTCTGGATCCAGTATTAGGCTTTAAACCCAACTGCGTTATCACTGAAGTTACCAAAAACTCGTTCCTGCTGCTTTAAATGGCGTTCGTGGTCGTCTCAAACTAAAACGAGTTGCGACTAACACCTACGACACGTTCCGAAGTGGCGAAACCAACGCACCTCTCTGAAGTTTCGCACAAGTTGGTGCTGACGCATAAGCTCAGTTTGACTCGCCAGCATTTGCTGTGACAATCGATAGCACTAGATAGAGTAGCTACTGCTCCTATCAACGTAGAGTAAAACACCGCACACTGAAATAAACCTGTAAATTTTACGTTACTTCTCCGTATTTTTGCTGCCTTCATTTTCCTAAAAAATTAGCGATATTTTCGCATTTATCTTTGCGTTGTTTATGAACTTAAGGACCGTTCCCTTGAGACATTTAAAGAACTACCTTAAAATAACGGTAAATCTGTTGTTATAAGAAATTTACAGAACAACAGTGTCTCTTACGGAGTTTCTGGCTGTTTTCTGTCGTGTTACGGGATCATTTAACGCTACGCATGTCTTACAAATATAAATTACAGTTATGTTATCTGAATGCTGTGACCACGATATTAAAATGTAAAACGTGTACCACCCTGAGAGTTCCCATAGCCTTCCTTGCAGCACCCTGAGATTTATCACAGCCTTGCAGCCCATTGAGATTTATCACAGCCTTGCAGGATCCTGAGATTTATCACAGCCTTGTAGCACCCTGAGATTTATCACAGCCTTACAGGACCCTGAAATTTAACACAGCCTT
>LQNS02277098.1:4965025-4976072 GCA_001587735.2 Parhyale hawaiensis | reverse complement strand
GTAACTTACCAAATACCATATAAAATTAATGAGTATATGTCAAGATTTATAAACATTTCTCTCACATGATTCATTATCAATGTAATGACGTCACTCTTTATTTATGATTGTTTAACTAAAAATGTATAAGTTTATATATATATATATATATACTCATACCGTCACGAATAGCTCGTAACACCAACGCAAAGGACGCGGCATTGTATGATTTACAATTTTTACCTTCACCAAGGACGTCATCTTATTGCCGGGGTTTATTATTCCGCCTGTATTTCTGTATGTTGGCAACATTACTGTAAAAGCTGCGAACGGATCTGCATGATATCTATAGGAGCTGTTTATAGGGACGCCATGAGGAACGGATGATTAAGTTTTGGTGATGATCCGTCACTCCATCTGTGTGTCTGCGTCTGATCGTGTCTTTTGGCATTACTTTGCTAGGCGGAGGTCTGTTGTCTCGATGTGCGGATCCAGTTATTGTTATTGCTGACACTAGTAGCCCGCGCCGTTTCTATTTTCTCTTCAAAGGTAAGCACAAACGCCGCAAATCCCACGGTCTCCCTGCAATCCTTTAAACTAATAGCCAAGCTAGTGGTAACTATCTTAGGTACGTAGCACTGACGACATCTTTTTTTAGTGTCTGTTAGGTGCATCGGAACTCATTAGGTGCAGCGGAACTCAGAACTCGCAAACAGAAATATTCTCTTTGTTTAGAGCTAACAAGCTCCATACATAACATAGCTATTTCCTCTATTTTTGTAAAACGCTTTTGTTTAGCCAACACATGGCAAATCGTGAATCTATACTGTATTGTGTACTCTGCCCATATGTGTTACTCTCCATTCTGCTACCCTAGCAAAAAATAAGGCCCGCAACAGAAGCCAAAATCGCAATTCAGCTTCTGCACGGTGTTAAGACGGCCTTAAATTTTGCTAGGGTAGTCACCAATCTGGCGTGTGTTACTGGCACAGTTCGCTACAGATGGTGCTACATGTATGCGGTCTACTTTTCTGGTTTGCTCTGTTTCGGGAAGTCTCCGTTTGAGGAGTGCTATTGTACTATGGGCGTCATCCCGTATTGCCCACTATTTTATCCCCATGTATGGACTGCCGCATGAAAACTATAGTGAAATAAGCATGTATGGAAATTCAAAACGCGAATTATTACCTTTATAGTATTGGTTATTGTTATTCTATTATTGTTATTTTCATTACTCTAACGACTTATTTCTTTTCCAGGTCTGCCAACCGGGATGAAGTTTTCTAGTCTACATCACCGTGCTTACGCTTTGTCCTGTCTACGTCTACGCCACCCACTCACCGGCCTCTAATCTCTGCTTCTACACCACGCACTCATCTTCACACTTGCCCATTTTCCTTGGCAGATCTTATATATTTTGCCAGCTACCACCTATGTCGTGATTAGTTGCGGCCTTTTTCACGAGCACACTGTCACCTACTCCATTAACATCGATTCCATTTCCCGGAACATTACCTAGACGCATCCGGCTACTTTGTACACAAATCAAATATTAAACATTTTCCCTTTCTTTCTAGTCCGGAAATTGCTCGCAATTACTGTTCCTACCACTGAGACGCCTCTGGTCATTGTTGTTTACCACTACCTCTACCATTACCTCCGCTATTGATACATCATTATATATGATAAGGTACTGACTCTTAAATATCTCTCTGAAACGAAAGCCCGTGTAGAAATTGAGTGATATATAAAAAACTTCGTTCGTGGAAATAAGGTAATCTGACTTTGGACACTTGAGTGAAAGTGAAACTGAACAATAACTGAAAATTTTATTGACAATCGTAAAAAAAATTATAAGACTTTAAAAAAGAAAGAAAAGTTGATAAAAGCTAAATCGACATTGATAAATACTTCCGGAAATTACACTTAGCGTTCCGTCCACCACCAGACCATTAGCCCGTCCGCTCACTGCGCACATGGAATCACCGCACTGCAGCTGCAGCTAGAGAAGGTCACATCACGCGGTATTGCACAACGTTACCTCATAAAAAAAAAGTGCAGCTCTAGCTATAGCGTCCAACGAGCGAGCATACGGAAACTGTTTCCCTTTGGCCTTTTGTAACTCCTGCGTTTCTTCTTCCTACTGTGTTACTCAAGTGCATTGAGTTCTTTTTTTTGTAGCTAAAATTGCAAGTTCTGAAGTTGTTTTTAAAACGCCAGTGAGAAATAAACGTTAGTGAAGGATCTTGGTTGCGAAGAATATTTCTTCATTAGAAGGAAACCTGTTTACGTAATTTTTCATTAATATTATCCAAGTATTTCCGTGTTACATTTCATATTACATATTGTAGAGCACTGACTGTACAACCTGTAATTGCCGTTGCCATTGTATACAATTTAGTTCCTCTTCTAACAAACATCTTTAAAAAAAGAACCAAGCTTCTGAGCCAGTTATACATAAGAATTGCTTAGTTTCTGATTAGTAAAGTATTTATTTACTTGTTTTTAGTAATATAACTATAATTTTGTTTGCCATATAATTTCTGTCATTTCAGAAATCTTGTGAGTTATATTATAAAGCTGCTTAGCTCGTCATTACCGAGTATTTATTTTATTTTTAAAATTTATTTTGAAGATATAATTTTCTTATCACCGCGCAAGCAATAAACACTTCAAAGTGGTGTATTTGACTTGGATAAGTGGTCAAATTTGGATAACTTCCTAATTAATCATTACTGGTGCATAACTTTTCTAAGTTTTTTACGATTTTGGTTATATTCGGTACGAGCATTGTATATTTCTATTTGCCGCATCTCTGATTTTTAATTCCATTTATAGATATTTTCTTTCTGTCTTGCCCTTGATTAAATTACCAATAATTTCTTCATCATTCGTCAACTTTGCTGTTGATTATTTTCACTGAATTTAATTTTGTAATCCCAAGTTAATCTCCCGTCATTTTGGGGGGAAAAATCTACTAATTTGCCATAACTGAGTATTCTTTTCATATTTTTCGTTAGCTTTACATAGAAACCTCTATTCCAAAACTAATACTTTTCATTATTATTCCTGCCATCAAGGACATATCGTCATTATAATACCGGTATTGATTATTTTTTTCTATATACACGTATCGTAAGCAGATTGTGATTTTAGATACTTTGCCAGTGAGTGTTTCTAGTCAATACTTTATTGCATATTTACTTGCATTACACGCTTCTGTGCTTTTTATTTTCTCTCACTGATGCATATACGCCAGTTACTATATTTATGTAATTAACAATTATCGCTGCGTTATCGACACATTTAAGGCAGTGAGAGTTTGGGAGAAAATTTCTACGTGAGTGCGTTATCAACTTTGAACTGTACACAACCTTTTCTTATCTCTTAACACGAAATGGATAACAACTCAAATTCTACCGAGAACAACGGTAATCCTACAGTGCCACGAAGGATGTACCAAAGTGCCACATCTCCATCAGCTGATCCTGTTGCGACGGTGCCAAATGTGCGTCAGACTTACAGAGGAGATTCGTTGTCAGATGTACGACGGAGTCCCGCCGCCAACCGCTCGCTTCCCGAGCACAGTGTTCATTTGCCGTCCGATGGTGAAGGTGTAAATGTAAGTGATGGTGCGCGTGGCCCTTATGGTGCCGATGTTCGTGCAGAAAGATACTATTCGGGAACGGCTCCATACCCCTTTGCTGACAGGGATAGAAGTGTTGGTAATTATGGGATACAGCATATAGGTACAGAAGCAGGAGTTGCAACTTCAACCTCACCTGTTGTTGCGCGCAACAGTGATGTGTTGCATGGAAACGTGACGAGCGAGCGCATTGCAACAGTAACAGGAGGTGATCTGCAGCGCCCATCCTACGGATCAGTACAAGCTGGTTACCCCAATACTGGGCCCTCTGCTCCACTGTCGCCGCATAGTCGCGATTACATTCGACCTTCGGAATATAATGACCGTCATTACAATGCCGGTGGTGATGCTTTGTATGCTGACGGTCAAAACTATGGACGCGTTGACGTTGCGTCACAGAATGCAAGCAGTTTGTCGTATCCTGCCAGGAAGTCCTCACAACCGCCCATGCGGGTGTCAATGGTAAAAAACCGTGCGAATCAACAATACTTGGGAGATGATTCTTCCTCTAGGATTATGTCCTACCCAGGTGCCACAGGTATCGAGGGTGCCACACTGTTACAGAAGCGCGTGCCTTCGCTACCGCCCCAGCTGTCGCCGTCTATGGGATTCAATCCCTCGCTAAAACACGCCGACGAGTTCGGACTGCTAAGTCCGGGGAAGATCGCTGATCCTACTCCGTCAGGTCTATTAACTGGCACACAACAGCAGCAAGGTAGAGGCAACCCTGGCACTTACGCCCAGTCTGGGAGCTCTAACTCACGGTATCAGTCCCCATACGTCCAAAGACACTCGGCGTTTTCACAGGGTTCGTCCTACACTTCAAGGATCGCACCGACAGCGTCGTATGCTTCAAACTCGATGGTTCCGTCTCAGGGTATGACCCGGCATGCTTCGTTGTCTTCCCTGAGCTCTCCACCTCCGTCTACAGGCAGTGGAACTCTGCCGCATGTCAGGCGGCATCAGTTTGCACCACCACGTCCGAGACCGAAATCATTGCACGCGGATATGATCGACTCTACCAACAGCGACGAGCCCAAATATATGGAAAAGACTCCCATTGTAGTACAGTCCCCTCAAAGGGGTTCTGGGATAGCTAGCGACCATGTCGACAGCTCCACAAAAGCAGTTGGAATATTCAGCCTTGATGCTGTCGAGTCCATGTCTGCAGATTCTCCGCAGTCTCCACCTCCGTTGCCGAAGAGCCTGCCACCCAATATGGCGCCCAAGGCTTCCCTTTCGCCTCAGTTGTCCGGTACGAGCGAGTTAGCCACTGTCAGGGCCACGCCCACTGATGCATTAAATAATGCACCGAAATCAGCGCCTGGAACGGAAACTTTCCTTACTCAGCATGCGAAGAAAAATAACCATGCGGCGTCTGGACATGTCACTGCACAAGCGGGGGTCGGGGATCATATTCAAGATGACGGTGAGAAAATTTGGCCCGCTGATGATAGTTTGGCTAAGCCGCCTACTCCCAAAATGGAAACTCATCCGCTGCTTTCTACTCACCGTAGATCAACTTCTGAAAGCTCTACTGGCCCAGAACTCACAAGATTTGGTTCGGCTGAACCCTTAGCAGTCTGTCCCCGAGAGAGAGATGAACCTAAGCCGCTTGATGCGAGGAAAAAATACCTGCAAGATTCACTGGAAAGGCAAAACCAATTGGATTCTAAGTTCAGTACGTCACTTTATCAGCTACCCTTCGATAGCAGCAAACTCATCGAGCGTCAGTCGCGAAATGTCTCTCAACCGTTGTCCAGTATAGGCACCAGCGATCTGAGAAAATCCACATCAGAATTAAACAGAAGTGAGCCTCTAGCTAATCAACCTTTGTCACCAACCCGACGGAATCTGGCCAAATCGGTGGGAGATTTGAAGATGGCTTCTGATGATTCGAAAGCGCCGTTGTCCAGTGCTAGGATGGTAGCCACAACCAACAGTAAATTGAAACATCACGCCCATCTCACTTATCCCGAAAGACAGACGGCGGCTTCTCCAGAAAAACAAGATTCTACTCTGACTTCCCCCGCGTCTCCTTCGGAGACCGATGGCAGTGATAGGCAGAGCGGCTTCATTAACATTCAGAAACTGATTAGAGTTTATGATAAAGAATATCAGCCGTCGCAAAGACCGACGCCAGCGCGTCCGAACTTTCTTGAGAGAAAGAAACTTCCGGAAGTTCCGCCAGAACAAGTGTCATTCCGGCAAAATGCTCCTGCTGCTGCTGCTGCTACAGAGCGACCGAAATGGACTGTTAACACAGATTATCTCAACACATGTAGACCAGCGAACGATAATTCCAAACGTGCTAGTGGTGTTCCAGTGCCAGACCCTGTCAAAGAAAGTATTAAACTGCCAGAGAAATCCAATAAGGAATTCCCGCGCGAGCAGGATCGTTCCGAGCGACTGGATAGGGAATTCCGCAAAGTTACAAGCCACAGCAACTACATCATGGAAGAGTTGAAGCAACAACGGCTTCGAGAAAAAGAATTAAGGCAGGAAAGAAAAATGCTCGAGCAGGAGCTAAGACAGAAAAAAGAACGAGCGCAAATTCAGAACATTGCGACTGCCTCGGAAGAAAGTACACCTGAAGTAAAACCCCCGAGCTCAAGTCCCATGTTTCAGCCAGTCATTTCAGCCGCTCCCAAAAATGACGTAATTAGATCATCGACCGTCCAACAGGGTACGAAAACGCCTACCAAATCTCCTTATTTCCACGAGCAGTTGGCTAGCGAAAATGCACGTCAGTATGATTATAATTTTGGACCTCGCGGTAACAAAAACTGGAAACGCGACGGGCTGGAGCAGGAGAAGCTAAGGGAACGTCAAGAACAGCTGCCAAATGCAAGAGAAAGCGCACTTCGGCGTTTGAAGGAAGCTGATGATCTGTCGACGCAGGAGCTAAAACCACAAGAGTTAGAACAACCTGAGCAATTATTGGCGCAGCAACATCTTCGAACACTCTCGAGTTCAGAACGCTCCATGACAGACCAAGATGTGTCCGAGTCTCCTAGGAACGTGATTCTGCAAAGGGAAGAGAAAGGAATCTTCAGTCAGCCCGCATTGTTTGGAAATGTACCGAAAATTTTCGGAGAAACCGAAGGAGTGAAAGATGAAGGAAATAAAGCTGTGGTTACGCAGGAACCCGAATTTTCTGGTAAACATGATGAGCAGCCAGCAGCTGCTACTAGCAGCAAAAACGAAGTTATAGCTTTGCAAATGGCTGAGGTAGAGCCGCAAGGTGAAAGCAACACCTCGACCGAACTTCAAAAACAGAAGCCTTCGTTCCTGCAGGACTACCAGACACAGTTGCAACGACGCCGACAGTTCCAGATTATGCAACAGCAGATGGAGCACGAGTTGTGGCAGGGGCGTGATGCTGGTCAAGCGCCACAGCTTGACCGATATCAACAACTGCCACAGCCTGACCAACAACAGGAACAGCCGCAGCTTGACCAACAACTGCAGCAGCCGCAGCTTGATCAAGCACCGCAACAGTCGCAGCCTGACCAACAGCAACAACAGCCGCAGCCTGACCAGCAACAGCCGCAGCCTGATCAGCAACAGCCACAGCCTGACCAGCAACAGCCGCAGCCTGATCTGCAACAGCCGCAGCCTGATCAGCAACAGCCGCAGCCTGACCAGCAACAGCCGCAGCCTGACCAGCAACAGCCGCAGCCTGATCAGCAACAGCCGCAGCCTGATCAGCAACAGCCGCAACCTGTGCAGCAACAGCCGCAGCCTGCGCAGCAACAGCCGCAGCCTGCGCAGCAACAGCCGCAGCCTGACCAGCAACAGCCGCAGCCTGATCTGCAAAAGCCGCAACCTGACCAGCAACAGCCGCAGCCTGACCAGCAACTGCCGCAGCCTGACCAACAACAGCAACAGCCGCAGCCTGCGCAGCAACAGCCGCAGCCTGACCAGCAACAGCAACAGCCGCAGCCTAACCTACAGCAGNGCCGCAGCCTGATCAGCAACAGCCGCAGCCTGACCAGCAACAGCCACAGCCTGACCAGCAACAGCCGCAGCCTGACCAGCAACAGCCGCAGCCTGACCAGCAACAGCCGCAGCCTAACCTACAGCAGCAACGCATGGGCGATGATAGCGCAGAAGCCATGGAACACATGAAACGAATGGAAAAGTTAGTGGAGGATGAGATACAACAGATTCTGCAGCTGGAAGACTCAGCCGAAATGGCAGCGAAACTAAGAGCGCTGCGTATCAAAATTGAAGAAGAGAAAAGAAAATTGCAGCAACGTGCAGCACTCTCGGCGCAGGACAAAAAAACTTCCATCCAAGAGACCGGTGAAAATAACAATTCTGGAGAAAATCGTGTGGCCCTTGAGGAAAATCGGGCTCAACAGCCGCCAGAATATCCTACTAACATGCAAGTGAAGGTTGAGACGAGCAAAGTATCATCGGAAAGCATCGGCCGGCCGTCCTCTGACTCTGCTTGTAGTCCTCTAGAAATTATGCAGCACAATGATCGCCGAACTGATGAGAAAAAAGATTCTCATCCTCCAGAAATTACTCATCTCGATGAAGGCCGTGCTGAAGAAGAAAATGACACTTATCCTGCAGAAATTACTCATCCCGGTGATAGCCGTACCGAAGCTGCAATAGACACTTACACTGCAAAGATTATCCATATTGATGATGGCCGCCTAGAGACTGAAACGGACACTTATACTGCAGAAGTTACTCACTTCGATGATAGCCATACCGAACATAAACAAGACACTCATCCTACGAAAATTACTCATCAAGATGATAGCCGTGCCGAAGGAGAAAAAGACACTCATCCTGCAGAAGTTACTCACCTCAATGGTAGCCGTACCGAGGCTGAGAATGACATTTATCCTGCAGAAGTTATTCACCTTGATGATAGCCGTACCGAGGCTGAGAAAGACATTCATCTTGTAGAAGTTACTCACCTCGATGATAGTCGTACCGAGGCTGAGCAGGACACTCATCCTGCGGAAGTTACTGACCTCGATAAGACTCATTTTGTGGAAGAAAAACGTGTGGATGTCTTAGATGAATCAGGCAAACTTGACCTCTTGCAACGAGACGACCAACCTGAAATATCCCATGTAGCGCCAGAAACTAAAGCTCTTCATCCAGTGACAGAGCCTTTGCCTACATTTACTGTGCACTCTGTATTTAATGTGTCTTCGCACGATAAGCCAGAGTTGAGAAGTGAAGATCACGAAAACCTCAAACACGAGCCTCTTACTGAGAATGCGGTAATATCGGAAAAAGTAGATAGCATTGATGCAGTACAAACTGAAGCGCTCGACAGCCAGTGGGTGGTTGTTGACGAGGAAATGCTGAAGAATCAACCGGATAATCAGTTGAATCAGGAAAGTCAGAAAGAGTTGCCGATTAATGAAGGCGAACTGCTAACAAATGAGTCGACTGACGTAGGATATGCAGGCGATAGGAATGATCTTGTTTCTGCAGAAAAACATCAGGACGCTACGCCTTTACCTGAGCTAGAAAACACAACATCTCCTCTTCCGCCTACCGTTTGTATGAAGATAGCAGATGAAAAAACGGCTGAATTGGAAGCATTTGTGCCCGAATCGATTGCAGACAAAAACGAAGAACTTGCACTTCAACTGCAGCAGACCTCTGCTAACCGCGAGATTAATGAGGCCCCAGTAAGAGTTAGCGACACCTCTGCATCTGCTGTTGTAGAAGACGATGGTTGCCGAACGTTATCCTTTACGACCGAAGTGAACTCAGTTTCACTGCCTGACGATGAACGTCCAAGTGTTCAGTCTGAGAAAAATTCCAGGGCTACTGAAGAAAGTGATCGTTGCCAAGAGGTAACTTTGATAACTGTGGCTGCCGAACATGAAGCACAAGATAATTCATCTGATGATCAGCATCTAGTTTCTCTGCAAGCTGAAATGAACCCAACCCTCGAACCTGCCGTGCGGAGACCGACAGAAGGATCTGCGCACTCTGAAGCTGAGTCTTTGATTGCTTCAGAAACAGATTCTGTTCGGGCGTCAGAAACAGAGTCCGTTCGAGCCTCCGAGACTGAATCCGTTCCCGTGTCGGAAACTGAATCTACCAAAGCAACTACTACAGCCAGCGAATTATTTGCTGGTGACCATACATCGACTTCAGAGAGAGAAGTCTCAGAATCGGGCGCATTTTCAAAACGAGTATCTGATACAGAGTTGGAAAACGTTACCCAAGAAAATGCGGCCTCAAACGAAAGTCAGCTGACTGTATCGCCCGTTACCACGGCCACCGAAAGTTTGCAAGAGGTAGGAAATCGAATCACTTCAGGTATAAAAGACTGCGGTCAGACGGAGGAAAAGACCGCATATTCATCTATTGCTGACGCCTTTGCTCCCGAAATTGTTGAAGTTGCCGATGCTAGTGCGAAAAATGTCACCGTATCAAATCTCATTGAGGTCGATGTTGCCCCAGAGGGTTCCGATGCCGATGTTGCATCTGGTGTCCCTGAAATTAATACAGGGGAGCGTTCTGCTCAGCCTGACGGCAACCAAGAAAGTACAAAACCCGACAGAGAATCGCCTCGAGTCAGCTTGGCCATTAATGACGTGAGTGACGATGAAGATGTTGACGTGTCGGGGATCACAGGTATATTATCATCTTCAAAAATTGTTCCGACAGAGGTAGCAAAAAGTCAAAGTGAGGTCGATGATATTGTAGTTAAGAACTCTGGCGAGCGAGCAATGGAAGCCGAAGGTTCAGTATTGGTCGCACCGATTACTGCAAGTCATCTTCTTGAGATAGATTCACAACAGAACATCGTCTCGTCAGTTTCAGTGGAAGGAGATCGCAGTCAAGAAAATGCTTCGCTAGAACGTGCTGACAGTCGCAAGAGTTCGGCTGAGTTCACTGCCTTCCCGGAGGGAAAGCTGGACGCGAACATTATGAACGTGACTCGCTTCAGCGAGAATGATGAAATGCGAACTAGGGGTAGTGATGGGGATACTGGTGCTCGAGATGCGTCGTCAGGTAAGGACGCAGCTCTCGATGCCGCTAGGGATTGTGTACTTTCATCCAGTGAGGAATTCGAGTTTGTAGAGGTGGATAGGTCCGACCGGTCGTGTTTGTCTATAGAATTAGGCGATAAAAGCAGTAGTACTATTGCAACAGACTATCACACTACCACTGAATCCATGAAAAGCTTACCTCTTAGCGAAATAGAGGAACACGCAAGTGTAACAACCGCTTCGGTAGTAACTACTCAGGCAACCAACGGTAGTGTAACCGATACCGCTGATAAATCTGCAAATCCTTTGCTTACTAGCCAGTCTTTTTCTCACTCAGATGTTGAATCGAATTTGAAAGTGCAGAATGAACTGAATGGAGGTGATGCGCTCTCGCCTTCTGCTACAAAGACTCGTAGCTGTGACGAGATGTCCCAACCAT
>LQNS02277098.1:4950039-4964833 GCA_001587735.2 Parhyale hawaiensis | reverse complement strand
TCCTTTGCTTACTAGCCAGTCTTTTTCTCACTCAGATGTTGAATCGAATTTGAAAGTGCAGAATGAACTGAATGGAGGTGATGCGCTCTCGCCTTCTGCTACAAAGACTCGTAGCTGTGACGAGATGTCCCAACCATGCAATGTTCCTTCCGACGTGAACAACACAAGCTGCGAGGAGGTAAATAATGGTAGAGGTAGTGGTGCCAGCAATGGTGGCGGGCCGTCCTTGGTGGACAGTGATAAAGACAATGCCGGTGACCCTAAAGTTCTACTGGCGCCCCCAACTTCTGGACACTCCGGGCAGTCCCTCACCACACCTCCCAAGTCTCCTATCACTGTCCATGAGTGGGTGGCGTCCCTGCCGTACCCGAAGCCGACGGAAGATGGGTGAGTCTTAACTCTCGTTGTCTTATCTTGTCGGTGTTAGTGTTTTACTTCTTGTTCTTTCAGGAGCGTTAAGACATTTCATTCTATCGTGTGTCAGAATTATAGACTCGTAATTGCAGCATATGTTACACGTGTTATTTACTCGCTTCTATAGTTTTCAGTAGAGTTAAAACATCGTTTGTTGCATCATGTGTCACCACCAATATCACTGAGAAAATATTGGAGTCTTTTGATGCACTTCGATACATCAAAATGACATGCAGTACCTACTGTTCGAAAGCCACCGAAACACGTGTAAGTCCATCATAAATATGTTAGGTGCATCATGATACACTTTAACTCTAGTGTAATAATCATAATCATGTAATATCTTGCATGCTGTCAATACACCAAATAAGGCGTTCCTTTTGCTTTTATTGTAGAATTTGGATGATCAGATAACGTTGTGAGAATCTGAGAATCGATGTCAATCGGCGAGAGATTTTTCGTTCCTCCGCAGCACAGACTTCATCTCCTGTTTTGCCCATTATCAGCACCATATCGTCAAAATTCTAGAATAGTTGAGGCAAGATGAAATCTTAATCTACGTTCGTTAAGTGTTGCTATTGTAGGTATAGCCTACAAGATAAAGAATGGTCATTATTATCGTAGCTAATATAGCTATCGTAAAGTTAGTAAAAGTTTGTCATGATGATGCATTTGGCCCGTTGATGGTGTAGTCTACTTACGAGTTTCGGCTTTGGGACCAACTGATGGTGCACCAAGATGCTTCAAAAACTAGTAAACTTAATGCATGTGAAGAGACAAAACTTTAAATTACAATAGCGATCTGCATGGCAATATGAAGCCGCGTCTCACTTCGTACGTGTGACAAAACTAACGAATCTTTTTTCACTTTCTTTTTTGTCGAAATAAGTTTTGCTGACTGCAGTACATGTCTGCTGCGATGACACACCAAACTACGCCATGAAACACCTACGTGCATCCACGTGCTTCTCTGTGAAACACCTATTTGCATCCAAATTTTTCTTAGTGAGACTGCTGATTTTAGAGTTAAGTGCTTTACTGTTTGTTTCTAAATTTTTTGGTAGCGGTAAAAACATTTTTCATCTTATCATGTGTCAAAAATTGGCGGATGAATGTTAATAAAATATTTGTTTATACGCGTGCTGGCTTTTAATTATAGACTTGCATATCAATACCTACTTCATGTACGGTATATTCGTTTACAGCTACACCTTGTATGGCAGAAGTACGACACTCGTATAGTGTGCATATAGCTATTAGCTGTGAGAATAGGGCGAACACAAATAATGGCGAATCACAACGGCGCGTTCTAATATTAATACTTTGTTCACTAATATTAGGTCAGTTCCTGATATATCGTTCAGCATATTCATTAATCTTTTAAAAGAACGGTAACATGCAAGAGAGGCCGGCGAGCTACTGAACTACGCAGGATTCTTTTTCTATTATAGATAGGAGCCGTACCAGTACTGCGTTAAGTACAAGTAAGCTGTTTTGATGTCGGAAAATTCTCGTTTTAAAGTCGTGTTGTTCGTTTTTCGACCTATATTCGGCAGTTAGGCCTATGTCGATATCGAGATGCCGAAACGACTCATGCCATCAGTCGCATCTACGATACTCCAATCGTGTTTACTGAGTATCTACTACCTTTTTACGGCATCTAATTGACTTTACGCAAATTGGCGACTATGTGCTGCCATGTGCCGGCTTAACATGTCACCCATTGTGGAGTCAGAACTCATCCCAAACACTGCACAACAGGGCTGCCACTCTTTCATTGATTTGTTTAATTGACAACTGCTAATTCTCTCTTGTCATGTCAATTTTAAGAATGAATACCTCAGGATGCTGCGCCTTAAAATTTTGTGCCCAGCATCCAGATAAGAAATAAATGAATTTGCTGGTGTTATTTTTGCCAGTTTTCGGGAATTGTGGCGGTAAATTTTGGAAAGCCGTCAAAAAATCAGTTCCAAAGCTGTAACATGTAATGAGTTATTTTAGATTTCATTAATAATGGAGGTGAAAGTTTGAACTACCTGAGGTCGTCTAGCAGGCACCGGCAAATTTCATGGAGTAGAGTACAAAATACTCTCACGTGACCAAAACAAAGCCACGTGTGACGTGTCACAGACAGACCGAGGAGTTGACTACTTGCCGAAGCGCTGCGATTATGACGTCACTCGTGGCTTTCTTTTTGTCCCGTGAGCGAACATTGTCCTCTATTCCGCTCATTTTATAGGCTTTTGCCATATGCTGCAGTATACGCCCGTGGCAATGAGAGGCTTCTGTCGGTGGTCCAGTATTGCATAGCATAGACAAACCCCTCCAGAAAGGCAGCTTGCAACCCATCCAAAGATGCCGGCATGCTCGACACTGCCACTAGGCCGCTCGCACAACTTGATACGAGGGCGGGCAACAACTCGCAAGTCAACCAGATAGGCATTTACAGTTGGTACACGACGTACGAGCCTGTAGGTACCTACGTCCTCGCATCAAGTTTTGCGTGCGAGTGCATAGCGTGGCATTCGTGCGCTCATCTTGAGAGTGGACTCTCAGCTCTCACGTTGTCCCGATCTACAGTAAACGTCAGAGACAACATCGATAGGTTCAGTGGCATGAACGACGTAAGAATTGAACGTCCGCTTATAATTTCGGCGTACGACTGTGGCCCCGTGTTAACAGGGCCGTAGGTACTGGGCCTCAGTTATCAAAACTTCGTCAAGTTCCGGGAGAAAAGAAGTGCATGTAGTTCCGTAAAGTCATACAGCTCAGATTTTTTCCCTTCGTTGTCTGATCGTGGCAAAATTACAGATAAAGTTGGTTTAGTTCTTAAACAATGTATACATATTGAACTAGTGGATGATACTCACTTGCTGAAGGGAGGATGAAAACTATGAAACTTCAGCTGTAGCGCCGCTGCATTCGTGTCTGCATCAGTACAGTTATGGTGTCTATAACTTTAGGAAGCGTTCTACACTCCGACCTCGTGGGATTTTGCAATCACGTCGTATACATTTCATCCCAAGAATGATGATACGGAACAGGTTAGCGATCGTGAAGAGCCCAAGCTGTCGTACACTCCGAGTAATAAGCTTGTGACGTCATATGGTCGTTACTTGTACGTTGATAAATAGCTATTTTGCATTGTTGTTCCTTGGTTAAAACCGCTGGGGTCATAATTTTGCCAAGATCAGCAGAAATACGAGACAAAAGCTTTGCCGCAAGATCGTTAATTCAACATGGCGAAGTGCAATTTTACGGTTCCTCAAAAGTGTTCGCCATATCCAGGCTCTGAGTGGCGCCTCTAGTTACCGCCCGCTGTTGAGAGGCGAAAGCGAGCATCTGTAGGCGACACTGTGAGTCTATACCTGTGTGTCCGCGCCCCGAGCGTAATATCTGTTCCGACTCAGTGCATGTCACACTGTTGTCGCATGAGGTTATGCTATGCTCCGGGCTGTGAGTTTCCAACCAGGGTTCTGTAGTTGATATTGTCGTACCAGGGACCTTCATCTTTAGACGTTGTGGTTTATGATTAGTACTGTAGTCGTAACTTACAAACTTACTAGTAAAATTCAATATTTATAGTTATTAATCTATCACTGTTGTTAGAGAGATCATTATTTCCACACGCTGTAATTAGCCATGAGTATTGAATGCTCCCGTACCGCATGGACGCACATTTCAATTTAATGAACTAGGAATATTTATTATTACACGCTGTGATCTGACGCTGTTGTTACATGTTCGCGTCGTATACGAATTGGCACCTAAGAAAGAAAATTATTTACTTGGAGGTCTATCATTATTTACTGAGGATGATGAAGCATGCCGGCTGGTGGTACATAACTATCCATCTCATCAGCTTCAGTGAATTGTTGGGCTCTTACAATTATTATAATCCCTCGTTCGTAGTCGCTCCAACCCACCAGTTTCTGCCAATCCAAAAAGCCTTTGGTGTGGATCCTGGAAATTGTCTCCGTTCTTACTGTATATATTTAGCATGTCATTATGGCGCAGTCACCTCAGGTTGACCCGGTGTAGACGCTCTTCACTTCTCCACCATTAATGCACACGGAGCAGATCTGAGCACAAAGTGCCGTATTGGCTATTGTTAGCAAATCAGTTAATATTCGCACGGCATTGCCCGTTGCTGTGCAAGGTATTAAGTGTAGTTAATTCAATATTCTTGTGACGTGCTCTGCACTCTTCTCCAATACCTTTTGCTGCTCCTTTGCCTCATTGAAGTGCAAGGAATGCTCTGGCGGACCAAGCGCTTCTAAGGACGGAGTTTGTGTATCGTGGCGGCCGCAGTTTCTCTCTAATAACCTCCGAGTTACGTTGGTAGTATTTGGACGGAGCTATGTTTGGCTACGGCAGTTTGTGTTCTGTAGTATCCCGTGTGCTATGTTGGTAATATTTGGACGGAGTTATTGTATCCTAGCTAGGTACCCATATTTTCTTTGCGGTACGTATGTTTAAAATGCTTAGGCTGAGTTATGTTTGGCTCCGAGGGTTTTTTCTAGATATAACATTCCTTGTGTTATTTTGGTATAGTGTTTAGACGGATTTGACGCAAGGATTATGAGACACAACAGGTTAACCCATGGGGCGGGGCCAAGCTACGGTGCACCATGGGTAATGAGGCGTGTGACGTCACAAAGTTCAAGCACGGTAATACGCAGCTATTTTACATAGTTTCTCCATCATTTCATTTGGACCTCCAGAGTATCCTACATGTCCTACAATCATTATAGTTGCACAAAAATACGTATCAAAGCATCTACGAACTTTTTTTTTAGTCCCTGAAGGACAAAATTGTGAAAGAACGTTGGTTAAAAGGCTTGTAAAAGAGCAAATGAATTTAACCGGCAAATGCTCGCATGTAACAGAAGCACTTTTAGAGCCAAGTTTATCGTCTGTAAATGCAATAAATCAAGTGAGTTTTATCGAGCGTAATATGGTATTCTAAAGATGGATTTATATGAGTAAATGCCGCAATGTTTTCGATTTATTTTCGTCTTCTACCAATGATCTGCTATCCTCTATAATTTCAAACTGCTGCAACAAAAATTGGCTCAGATGCGAGCGATTGAACGCCGAGATAGAAGTACCTTTTAACAAGATTTGTAAGAAGAATATTAAAGGACAAAAAAATTATGTTTCCTTCCGACGAAGTAAGTTTAAAGCTAAAGTTTATATATAATACGCAGAAGCCATACAATTGATCGGTAAAATTAGAAAAAAAAACATCAGCTGCTATACGCTGCGCGCGTCACAGCAGTATAACAGTAAGGTCACGTCCGACTCGCGTTAATTAACTTGCAAAAAACTTACCTTACCTTCTTCCACGTACCTTAACTGTCCTACGAAACGATGTTCCTGAAATTGGTGAATGGTAAATCTATCATTTTTCCAATAATGCTGTAGTTTTTGCGATTAGGAGAGGCGTGTACGCAACGGCACAGCTTAGGGCAACATTTTACCGAGACTCTCTGACCGGGTACGTGCCTCTTATGGCGATGCCACACGCTAGTCAAAAGAACGAGTATCGCCATCTTTTGGTCCGAATGTGTTGATGTGCACATGTAAATAGCACACACTTGCAAAGAATTTTTATCTATAAATCCCTCCAAGTATAGTGAGATGTTTGAAAATTAACCAACGGCACATGCGGAGCAAACTGCACTGACGGTAAACATTTTTACACCATATCTTGGTAATCTCAGAGCTGTGTTTACAAGAGTGTAACATAACGTTCTAACGAAAAGATGACGATACTTGTTCTTTTGACTAGTGTGTTTCATCGGCATTACGGAAAAAACGTAAATATACAATTATAAAATTTTATCCTTCAGAGAGCTAGAAAAGTTTGTAGATGCTTTGATACATATTTTTGTGCAACTATAATGATTGTAGGACATGTAGGACTCTCTGGATGCCCAAATGAAATAATGAAAAAACAATGCAAAATAGTTACTGATGAACGTTCTATGTTTTGATGACGTCACAAGGGCATTTCCCAAGATGCACTACAGCTTAGCTCCGCCCCAAGGGTTAACCTGTTAGTCTCTCAATACTTGGATTTGATGTATCATGGCTGAGACAATTTCTCTTTAATATCCCTTTTGGTATTTTAGGCTGTGTAAGGAGGAGGAGATGAAAGACGAAATTTTGTATCCATGGCTACGGCATGCGGCAGTTTCTCTAATAGCCGACATTTCTGTAACTATCTTATAGATAGGACAGCTTCTTCCAATAGGTATCCCTACTTAATGTTTATGAACGAGGCAGGGACCGGAGTCAGAGACAAAGGAAAACACAGACGGACAGCTTCTAAGTGCAGCTCAACTCTGCCTCGAGATTCCTGTGACGTCATCGTTCAGCCGTCAGCGGTGTGCCATGAACGATTTCATATGACGAGAAAAATATTTAGACTGAGCAAAACTGATAAGTTGTCTTGAATGTAATCAGTGAAATGCACTGCGTATTCTTACCATCTTAGAAAGTAGAAGACTCCCATGATGATTTCCTTTTAAAAATCCTCCTCGGTTCAGAGTTTCATAGCCATTAACCATCGACAAAAATTCGAACGGCTGGAGCTATGTAGATGAAACTTGTATCCTGTATACCAACTGATCATGAAAATAACAAAGCGAGGACTGCGACGTCATGATTAAGACACAATTTTCTTGCAAAAATACGGAAGAACTGCGTGTCTGTGTCGTCCTTTGTTTGTGACCGGAGTTTTTTTTAACAGATAGATACAACAATTTATCTTTAATACCCTTAAATGTTCTGTTTGTACTTCCGAATTAGCTGTTGTAGCTACATCCTACGTGTTTGGAAAGCGTTTGATTTCGAACTTTCCGTACGCCCAGAATGTACTGTAATGGTTCAGTTATCATCCACAACGTGGCTACGAGAAGCAGGTTGAAAATCCTCTCGTCATCGTCCACTTTGTTTTCACCATTCAGTTATGTATTTAGGCAAGCCATTCGTTCAGGGTTGTAGACTCGAAGTCGGTATGAAGTGGACTTTTTTTTTGCAAAGGCCTGGAGTCTGTGAAAATGCAACCCATTTTCTTCAGAAGTGAAGTGAGAGTCGGTTATTATCAAACATTTATTAGTTGGGGGTGGGGAGGCTGGTATCGGATTCGGGAGTCTGGCTAGACCCAGGAGTCGGTCGAACTTTGTCTGTCTGACTCCCCAACCGTGCATTTAATGCATGCAATTACACCACAACCCTCCTCATCAATGACAACAGTGAATGGCGCTAATAACAGTTGTAGTGTCAGTTGTACTCACTCCATCCTTGCGTGACTCTCCCCATTATCAACACTTGCGCTGCAGCTCGGTATGCGGGCGTTATAGATCCCTGCATCATGAACACAAACACAGTGGTGACTAGTGTGTTGTTGTGCCTCGCTACTTACCTACATATTCATGTATTTGAGTTCTTGTCGAAGGAGCCCCGAAGAAAAAATTTAATATATATTTGAATTAAGTTTTAATAAATATGTATCGTTATTTTAATTAAAATTTAAAATATTGGGCAGCTAGCTGGTGCTGCATGGCGGGGCGAAAGCGGTACTGTGTAGGCAACAGTATGGTGTGTGTCAGTATTTTGCGTCTCTTGGGCATTGTCTGTACGGGGCTGAGGACTTCCTGTATGTCAGAGTGTTGTTTAACGTTGTGCCGTTCTACGGGCTGTAGGTGTCCACGAGGACTCTTAGGTGTTGTTGGGTAACAGTTGGACCTTGTGGCAGTACGACAATGAAGCTTTCTTCGAGTGGGCCAACTAGCTGGTGATGACCTAGATTCATTAGCATTACCGTGTCTGGAACTACAGTTATGAGCATTGGTTTCGCTATTCTGGATGGATCCAGTTGCAGTCATTAATTCTAAACCCTAGACCGATAGCAGCCTCATACTAGACTCATATCCTGTTTTAGAGCCATCTCTAGGCTACTCGGTTTAATACTAACACGTAGAACTCAAACTAGAGTACGGAAATCAGCACTCATGACTGAAGTTCCGGGCATATCTTGACGCAGTCGTTGCAACTTCCCATTGATGACACCATTGATTTTATACGGATTTCCTACCTTAAATTCCTCGTTGAAAATGGATGGGCAAAACCCTGAACCTTTCACCATCCACACCAAACTTTATAGTATCGGTTGAAATCAGCGGGATCTTTTTTTACTATTAAAGTGGGAATACGGCGCTGTTCCAGTCAGGGCAGTTAAAATGTATTCATGATTTATAGGAGATGGATACTGACATGATTGTGTAGGTTAGTAGTCATGCTATAGCCACTGCTGACGTCAGTGGCCACTGTAACCTAGTGCGTCGTGGCACCTTGGATAGGATAGGCACTCAACCGTGGCCCACTTTGGCCGCCATGGCAGTTGGTTTTGTAGTCCTGTGAGGTTTTCTGCCTCACGACGTGACAGTTAGAAATAATGCTTCTGTAAATTTTTACAAAACGAAACAATTTTTTTCTGAGGTAATATTAATGCAATCCTGTTGCGAATATCGGCAGACTTTACAGGTGCCTTTCTCCTTTGGTACTCTCATTGAAATATTCTTCTCCCCATGCACGGTGTCACTTGAAAGCTGGAGATCACGCTCATGTAACTACTGAAGGCATTCGAAACTTTTTTTATTCCAGCTTCTGTTTCTTAAATCCTTTTACGAATTCATTGACTGTGCAGGTACTTCTCGTATTCAGTGTATAAAATACCTATATAATTGAGAGAAGAGTCCATCCTAAAGTGCGATGTGGTGTCTACTGATTGTATTTTGCTGAAACATAAATTAACCTAAGGTTTAGTCTTTGTGTTGAGTGAAGATCCTGCGAATGGCTACATTTACATTACTGAAGTGCAGCGAGTATGTTCAGAATTTTATTTATCGAATAAAAATTGCCTATGGACTATATATACACTGCAATGCTGAGTGACTGTGCACTCGAGTGTTTCAACTTCAAATAGTTCATTAATATGGAACCCATTTTATGTCATCAGTACAGTATCCGCGTTCATCAAAAACCATCTTGCCACTTCTTTGTGCATATACAGTAGTATATGCGACTCTCGCTCAATTTTACTGAACGAAATTCTTATTGGAGAGTGTTAAAAGAAGTTATTTCTATTCGTATGAAGGAAAAGGCGAAGGTCAGGTGTAAGTGTCGTCGTATCATGAAAATAATCTACAAGCGATCGTTGGTGGCATGTTGTGCATTAAACTGCAGCTCCACCAGAGAATCAGCACGTACGAGGTAATGTATAGCCGTAAGACCGATGTACGGAAAAAACCCGGTTTTTATTTAAAGAATAAAAACAGTCGTTCGCTAAATGTTCAGGCTTATGTTGCACGCGACGTGTGCTGAAGTAGCTATAATGTGTAGCTCTTAATGTGTAGCTCATAATGTGTAGCTCTTAATGTGTAGCTCGTAATGTGTAGCTCTTAATGTGTAGCTCGTAATGTGTAGCTCGTAATGTGTAGCTCGTAATGTGTAGCTCGTAATGTGTAGCTCGTAATGTGTAGCTCGTAATGTGTAGCTCGTAATTCCAATCTACCCTATAAGAAATTATCGCAGTAAACAACTATGATTATGGTCGAGCTTGGTTGCAAATGATTCGTAATCACCGGCATTTATGGCGTGTTTCCCAACTTATATGGTTGGGCTAATCCCAAGGTTTGCAACCTTAATTAAGGAGGGAAAGTAGTCCATAATCAAGGATGTTTTTCAACCATGTTTCCATACTTACCCAACCCGTATTCGCCAATAACAGTTCCTCCCTGTTCACATATATCGCTACCTGTAAATTATTCCCGATACAAAAATCGGGTCAACACTGAAGGGCTGCTTTGAGTTGCTGATGATTAATTGCAATATAAAAAAGCTTAATTCATACGTGCGTGTTAGGCCTGCAGTTCAGAATGGTCAAAAGCTCCAAACATCAGAAGAATGCTAGAGCAGAAGCTTTAACCAGTCTGCAGTTTACGCACGTTTATATATAACTTCTTCAACTCCAAGCCGGAATACATACATATACTACACAGCTAAGAGGAAGTTAAAATTTATAAATGGATTTGAGCCTTTCCCGTTATCAAGGTACGGTATGTAGGGCTAAATGTAACATAAAACTTGACATCATTTCACATAGAGCTGATGGGAATATTTTCTCAATGAAATTCTACCGACATCAACTGAATAAACACAAAAATAAATAGCAATATTTGATCAAAGATTGCAATGCTGTTTGACGAGAGATACAACAAACAAATAATAATGATGAGTAACTTCTCTAAAGTGGCGAGGCATTGATAGAAAATCGTGCAACAATAGACAAAAATAACGTCAAGGCGGTTAGCGTCCATACATACCTTAGCTACATATTTTGCCATTCATTGACATGAAATGAAAATAACTGAAAATGTGCACAATTTTCGCAATATAAAATGCATTTTTAGATGTTTCGCATTCAAACTTATCGTCACACAATATTATTTTGGTCAGTTATGTTGGGAATTCTAGCCAAGTCATAATCCATGGCAATCCATACATATCCTTCCCCAAATAATGGGATGAATCCCACTCATGATCGTACGTACGAAAATCCGTTGATAACCTACCATGGCTATTGAAAGAAATTCACCCTTAAGCGTATCTAATGAATTTCACTTATAGTTTCCTTTGATTTGTGGTTGGAATTCCACTGAATTTTTTTTTTTTCGGAAAAACACTTCTATTTTGCTATATTTCAACCATTCGATTCATAATCATCGGTATCTCCGCTTAAAATTTCTGATTGGGTATACTATAATAAGGGAGCCGTCTGTCCGTCATTCAGTCCGTCTGACCGAAACCTTATTTTTCCCCTATCTAACACTAAAGAAAAAAAACGTACCCATTTTTTTTTTGCCAAACCGTATCCAGGATACGAACCCGGGAATTCCCTGGTTATTAGTGAAGGCCTGGTCACGGGCCTTTGTGAACTTGGTTGCTTTTGTGTACTTGGTGAACTTCGTGGACTTTGTGGACATGGTGAAATTTGGAGTACCTATTGTAAACTTTTTCGATAGTATGGTAAGATATTTTCAAAAACATAGTTTCATGACTTAATCAACAAAAGGGTTACGTTTAGTGCACTAGTATAATTAACATGTGCTGCACACTAGTATCTAACGCATCGCCTTTCACCAGTCTTCTGCGCGTATGAATGAAGTGAACCTATTGTGTTTTGAAGTGCCAAACAAACCACAATTTCTTAAATTTCTGATCCACCTATAACGCATACTTACATATATGCAGTGTATCTATACATATAACACGTAAGTATAAAATGAGCATATTGTGCATGCAAATATATATATAACAAATCGTTTTTCGCTGGACTCCTCTTCTACCCAACGCATACCTACGTAGGTACTTGTACAACTTATAGATATACAGTAATACGAACGTATACATACTGGGCATACGGTAGTGCTATAAAACGAACTTTCTTTCCTGGGCCTGTATTATATCCGACTCGTGCTGAAGTTATGCAAAGCACGTATTTATAAATAAGAACAATGTGTCATTTAGCACTTACCCTCTCGCCTATTCATTAACTATTGCAATGCCCAACACGGTTTTCTCGCACACGGTTATCTCTTTCTTATTTGCTGAATGCATGATTAGGGTCACCGGGTACATTACTTCTCCTCTGTGCTTATAGGCCTATATATGTTACTTGTCGCATCCAGAGATAGGCTGACTGTGTTGATTTCTTTTTCTGCATATGTCCCAATCGAAACTTTTAGGGCAATTAACCGATATTATTTACTGCCGCCCGCTATAGACTCATATAGACATCGAATAAATAAATGCTTATGTTTTTCTGAATTGGCTATTCGTTCAGACTGGACCTTTGAATGTGGCGCCTACAATAACGGTATCTCGGGAGGACTGAATTAATAAGAACCTGGTGACTGCATATTTATTTTAATAAAGGTATCGTGACTGATATTTCCTACAGATATCATCATAATATTATTAATGTGTTCTGTATACAAGTATTGTAGCAGCGGTCTCACGCTTGGTTTCTCTTCCGCCTAACGCATGCTTAGGTAATGTTTATATAGCACCTAAGAACAACAGAAACGTATTTTGTGCACAAATATGAGCCGTGTCGTCTTTCGCTTGGTTTTATTCTTCCCAATGCATGCTTAGGTAGGTAATGTCTTGCACCGACAAGAACAACAGAAACATGATTCTCATGCTCGTATCAGACAGATCGTCTCTTGCCGGATCTCTACCCCACCCAGCTCATGCTGTGTGGGAGTTGTGTGAATACACCATTTCTCTAATTTCCATATTCGTTCCTTTCATCCATGGGGAATTTTCCCGGGCGATTTTAGGATTTCAGAGCAGGGAATTAGAACCGCAGATTAGAAGGTACCTTATTTCAAGAGGAGTACTACAACCTAAGGTTTTTGGCATGCAGTCCTGGAATGGACAAGGAGAAGATTGTTGGGCGTAAAAATGAGAGCCGCCGGCGTATCATTTTGGAATAATACACGCATGTTGCTTAGAAGCAAGACAAACTCTCTTTGAAGGTACAATACTGCAAACATGCTTGCTTTGAAATAAACAAACATTCTTTAGTACTAGAATCATGCAACTATATTATTATAGAAGTAAGGTAAGTGTCTTTCATGCTATAACAAGTTAAAACTAGCGTTCGTAAACGTTACAATAATGCAAAAATGTTTGCAATGAAGTACAACAGAGCCTTATTCGTGCTGGCTGAAAAATTATAGACGGGCATAGTCTCATAAAAGTAGAAGAAGCAGTCTGTCGTGCTGGATGCCTTATACATGCTTTCCTATTAAGTAACAGAAACGTTCCTTTGTGTAAAAATCATGTCTCCCCCAAACTGAAAAGGTTCTTTCGCATCACAGTACCTAACGTATTATATCCACATGTTTGTGCACAACAATCGTTCTTTCACTTTTTTTTATTCTGTCAAATGCACTGTTGTCTGTGCAAATCCTATTTTGCTCATTACCTACTTTTGGTGCAACCTGCGCTGTAAACAGGTGCCGCTGCTGTAATTCTCCATTCCAGGAATCACCGTAATCCTTTTACCGGCTGGTCAAGGTGCCTTTCAGTCGCTAGGGCTTGTCTATAAAACCTCATAAAATTCCAGTTTTGGAACGCGCCTTCGTGATGCCATACCCCACTGCGCCCTAAACCTGTTTTATCTCCTTTTCCAATTTCTGTATTTTCTCACCTGTCCTTAGAGGTCACTCAAGTTCATTTTCGAAGAAAATATTTTGAGCTTCATCTCAATAAAATATGTGTGCATAACCGAGCAGCCGAAACTCTCAATATCTGTCATCTCTTAATATCTGTTTGCGCGTTAGTTTTTTGAACGCGTTCACTCATCCACTCGTCCGAATGTTTTGTAGCGTTGTTGTGAGCACAACTTCGTACGTGGACGCCACAAAAAAGTTATTAATATGCTAGCCGTCATATTAGTTTCCTTGGCAAGTGTTACTAGACAAGTTACGGATAAGTTTTCAAATTTGGAGTGTAGTAAATCTTTGAAAACGGTGCACTTTTCTGCTGTTTCTACGACACATTGACACGGGTGGATGAGTGAACACGTTGGAAAGACCAACGTGAAGGTCGGCCATACGCCTCACACTATACCCAAAAACGCAACGGCTATGTGTAGCATTCGCAAACGTACATTTTATTTAGAGTAAATCTAAAATGTTTCCTGTAAAGCATTTGCTAGCTAGCGTATGTCTTTTATTAAATTAGCAAGATTAAACAGAGTTGACGTTACTTCTTGGCATATTTTTATTGGCTACGTAACTATTGTAGATTACTACTTACATAGTTACACGTGCGCAATTCAAGTGGTATATAGCGACGCAAAATACCTAATGTCATTAGGTAGGTACCAGCAACTGGACGTAACTATATACTGGACACTTTTTGATTGGTTGTGTGGCTATTCTAGATTAGTACTTACTCAGTTCAAGTGGTGGTGAAGCAAACTCCCTACTGTTATCAGGTACCATCAAGTGTTAATATATGTTCACCACTAAATGCTTTATCTTGCTATGCGTCAGGCAGAGCTCAAGGCCTTTGTTAATCTTTTGATAAGCGTTGTGTATAGCGGCACGCGCTCGTGTTCGTTTGTTGTGTTGCCGCTCATGTTCGTCTGTTGCATTGCGTCTCATGTTCGTTTGTTGTGTTGCCTCTCATGTTCGTCTGTTGGGTTGCCGCTCATGTTCGTCTGTTGGGTTGCCGCTCATGTTCGTCTGTTGGGTTGCCGCTCATGTTCGTCTGTTGCGTTGCCGCTCATGTTCGT
>LQNS02277098.1:4884227-4896112 GCA_001587735.2 Parhyale hawaiensis | reverse complement strand
GCCGCTCATGTTCGTCTGTTGGGTTGCCGCTCATGTTCGTCTGTTGTGTTGCCGCTCGTGTTCGTCTGTTGTGTTGCCGCTCATGTTCGTCTGTTGGGTTGCCTCTCGTGTTCGTCTGTTGTGTTGCCGCTCATGTTCGTCTGTTGTGTTGCCGCTCATGTTCGTCTGTTGTATTGCCGCTCATGTTCGTCTGTTGTATTGCCGCTCATGTTCGTCTGTTGTATTGCCGCTCATGTTCGTCTGTTGTGTTGCCTCTCGTGTTCGTCTGATGTGTTGCCGCTCGTGTTCGTCTGTTGTGTTGCCGCTCATGTTCGTCTGTTGTGTTGCCGCTCATGTTCGTCTGTTGTGTTGCCTTTCGTGTTCGTCTGTTGTGTTGCCGCTCATGTTCGATCGAGTTGTTCGAACCAATGTACGAGTGTGCAACCACCCTGCCCCTCTATAATGTCGAGATCACTCTTTGTATTCGCACGCACGACTAGATGTGAGGATGTGCAGATGGCATGTCGTTTCGATATAAATTTGAAGAATGCTTTCAAATGTAGCCTAATCTTTCGTAACCTAACTTATTATTTTTATGCCTTACCTACCTTAACTTAACCTAAGCTTGCTTCATTCAATAAATGTTAAGTTCTTTTCGTTATTTCTTTTCTGAACTTTTCTAAATGTTGTCGTTTGCACGGAACAGTCGAAGGGAAATATATAGGCTAGAGCATAAAACATAGTTACATGTCTTACGCAACGCAGTGCCTATGTTCTGTAACATGTAAGTGCACGATTGTCAATCTTTGCTACTTCTACCTAAAGGTATGTACGGTATATAAAGGTAACAAACTCTTTATTTTCACAGAATCGATAATAACTCTTTAACTAAATCTTACAAGTCCTTGTTACGACTTTTTTGGTAAATCTAGCAAACCGTTACTGCTACTTTTTGTACTATATGTTACAAGTGTTTACTGCTCCTTCTTACATTGATAGAAACAAACTTTAATATTACGTCCAAACTAAATCTAACAATTCTTAACTGCTGCTCCCAAATACATACATCTTAACACACTGGTAGCATACAGCTACTTATATTATACCTATACACTAAATCTAGGAAATCCTTACTGCTACCTCGTCGTTAAACGGTAATAAATCTTTACTAGTACGTTCGTACTAAATCTAAGACATATTTACCGCTGTAATTCTTAAATGAATGTAGCAAACCTTCAGCTGGACTGCTACAGAGGGGGGGGGAGGCGTGGTCCCCACAAGATGCTGCAGTGTAGGGAGAACTATTGACTCAGGTGCAAGACTGGCCTGTCCAGGTGCACCCCATGCCATGTCTTGTGTGTGTGGGCTGAATGGCCGTTGCCTCAGTCTGCATCTGGAGTTGTTGCCGTGCTGCTGAAGCAACTTGTTTTTGCTGGGTGGTGCACTTGTTCTAACTCTGTGATTCCCAACCTTTTTTTTATTCATGGCGCCTCTATCGTGAACTTTTCATATGTTCTCGTACCCCCTACAAGATGCATATAACTCGTAAGATGATGAAAAAAAAACTGAAATTTGTAAGCACTTTGCGCCATAAATTTATTTAAGATGAATTTTTGAATGAGATGGAAATAATCCGAGTTTTTTCCACCCTCTTTAAGGCCACGGGGCCGGCCCAGGAGCACGTGCACCCGCCCATGGGAACCCCTGTGAATCTATTTGAATAGCTAAATTGTGGAGAAAGCTTCTGGTGATCGTTAGCGACTGTGTGCTCTACAGCTTAATTGCTATTACTACAGCTGTTTCGTATTACCAGAATTCATTAATAAATTTTCAATTAACGCAACGTGTCAAGCTGAATTAGATTTTATTTTATGTTATTCCTTCAAGTTTTTTATAATATTACGAGTCACACAGATTAAGTTCTTGTCCAATTATTCCTTTAACAGTTTTTTTAATTCTATGTGTTGAAATTGGATGAAACAGTTTATCTATCGCAGTTATTCCCTTTGCTGGTCTTTATTTAACACGGTGCATCAGACAATAATTTTTTATCTTATATGTTATTGAAGCAAAATATTTAAGATAGAACAGCTAAGCTATAGATCTTAAAAAGCTGAAAACGCGTAATCCCTTCTACCAAGTGTACGATAGGATGAGATATCGTTTAGGCTATCCGAAATTACCAGGATAGATGCTGGGTATGTACGGAAAAAGTTAACTTAAATTTTGTTTAAGTATTCAAGTCAACAAATTGTTCCACTTATATATGCTGCATGAAAGGTAATTTTTTATGACAGTAATACTAACATTTTTCAAAGACGTTCTTCTTTTATACTCAACAGTTGATTCCAATTGTACATAAATAGGTATCTAACTCAACAAACTGTTGCCGTTACAGTGCTTTGACGCATATGTTTCTTTTTCTATTTTTATGGTTGTATCATTCCTATCTATTCAAGTACGAAGATATTTGTTTCATTAGGTAGCTATATATTTTATGTATCGGCAACTGTTTTCAACCCCGCCCTGAAAACATAGACTTTTATATTCGCTAATCTTTGAAAAAAATTCGAGCCCCCCCCCCCCCCGTCCGTTTCGGTATAACATCGCGTGCATGTGCGGTGAATAGTAAACTGAATACATTTTGTTCCCCTTTAATTAATTAGATGCACATGTCGTATGCCTGTGTTCCTACTCGGCATTGCCTTGCTTCACCTCATGCTCAAATGTATTTTATGCAAATTACCTGTTCAATTTCATAATTAATATTATTATTATTGTTATTAATATTCTTCTTATTGCGTTGATGTTATTTTTAATCCTGACGCTTTTCGTAATTACTTGCTCTTTTCGAATCCCTCTATCAATAGCTACGGAGCAAATCATTCATGAATTTGAATTAATTAATTATTGTTAACGATTAAGCTCCTAATCGATTAAGTGCAAAAGCACTAATTGATTTCCGATACTTGCAGTACTGTCTGTGCCTATCTTCTAAATGAGCTACTTTGAATAAGTGCATATTTTTCGACACGTATACTACGTATTTGCTTTATTTCTTCTGGCTGATATTCTTCATTTACTCTTGCTAGCTTTTTTACAAATATTTATTAACGTATTTTCTGCAAAAGTGCCTGAGGTTCACTTTATCTCTGGTGTGCGATAAGACGTGTTCCCCAGAAATGTGTTTAAGGATACATATATAAATTCTCTCTTTTTATCTCTATTTTAAAATAAATGCAATTGAATATCTTCTGTTAGTTACATGTCAGGAGGCAGCGCATTACATAGCTACGGTAGATAGGGAGATCGCGTATATCCTGTATCAGTACATGGTCAGCATCATTACTGTATCTCGTATTAAGAAAATATCTCCTCTGCATGTACGCAATATTATTCGAGTCGGTGCCTAAGTTTTGCATTCATAAAAGCGATCAAAATATTTCTGTCGTATTTTTCTCAATTACTCACTGACTGCCCCGTAGCGACTCCTCATCATCGTGTCCAAAAACACTCAGTCATTCGATTTTTTTTTTTTTAGAAGCTTGTCTCGAGCCTGTCAGTGTTTTTTATTATTAATTACTGACATAAGTTGAGCGGACTCGGTATGATTGGGAATTATTCACAGTCTTAAAACGCTGACGTACTTCAATCATCGCCGAAGACGTCACTAGAGGGTGATCTTCGTCTTTCAGGAACTTTACCTGTATTACTTAATCACTGCTGATCTTCGACTTTCTCAATCTCCAAAAACAAACTATAATTATTTTCACAGACTTCATTTGAAATTGTTCATCGTTTTTATGAAGCTCAAAGTCACCTTGGAGATATTTTGTTTTATCGCATCAGTTTTTCGAATATCCTGCCGCCAGTCTTCACAACTTTATGACGTGTGCGAGACTGGCTGACAATCACTGCGGAATTTCTCTCTCATGCTAGATTTAACTTCTATTTATTCCTTGCTAATAATTGTTTAAATAACGTACGTCGGAGTCCTAATAATCCCCCACTGATCAGACAGTTCGTGGTGCATTTCATTATTTTTTGCTCGTAATCGTGCCTGGTCTCACGCAGTGCATCACTTGCATGACGTCAACCAGCCATTGGGACTTTTATTTTTCCCATGGATCTTTACCAGCTCTCGTCAGAGCCGCGCTCCAACCACTTGTGTGTTGAATTTTAGCATCAGTTAGTCGCGCATGGCATCACGCTTGGCATGTCCTCCACAATGACGCCATGTTGGTGTTAGGAGTTCTTATGTATTTTTCCCCGTGAAAATTGCACTGTTGAATTTTTTAGAAGGAAGGTTTTTAATACTTTCATCAGGGCCTTACTAACTGCCTGCCTAGCGGCAGTTTGATGATTATTTTGATGTGCAGTCAGTAATTTTTTCTACGTAATTCTACATGGCATCACGCAAGGCATGTAGTCCAATGACGTCATCCTGCCGCTGGGACTCTTTTTTTTATACCATATATTATCGTTAATAGTAAGATCAGAGCTTCAAAAACTCACTGGCTTGTCAGTTTCGTGTTACGTTTCCGTATTTTATCTTCTTCATAATTAAAGTGCAGTGGCCCTATAGTGAAAGACATTTCAACTTTGAAGTGTCATCAGTTGGCTCGGCAACGTCAAACTAAGCTAAACTTACTCGGCTTCGGCTTGTCTGGGACGTTAGATCAAAGCATTGGTTTCGCCACTTGTTTAATCGTGTCACAAACTTTAGAAGCAAATTAATTGCGCTTGAGACGGTTAACAACGCCATTTTATGGAGCAAAAGTGAATTTTTTGAAGTCAAACTAATCGGATTGAATTATCTCGATGGAAGTGGCAAATGGACCTCGTCGTATATAAAATCTCTCAGCAACCACTTGATGCCTAGACGTTTGGCCGACGACATGGCTAGTAAGTTGTCGTGCGTGCTGTTAAATAACGTTACGAAAAAATAAACACATTGGTGCTAGTTTTTATGCTAATACCTAACAATTGATGGGTGTTTGTTTTTTGTTCTTGGTGAGGCCTCTGTGTTTTTTTAATAATATATGATTAGTAGCCACGAATCTGGCGATACACATTAATGGACCTCTTGTCATTAAAGTTGCTCACCTAATTGTGAAGCAGTTAATGGTTCATCAAGTAAAACAGTGGATAATATCATGCAAGAACAATTTTGATGTTTTTAAACCCACGAATTGGCAGTAATGCTAGTAAATGTTTGCGCTTCTGTCCATTGCCCATTAAAAGCTTGGAAAACCATTTGCATATAGACAAAGGTATATTATGACCCTAGATTTTACTAAAATTTGGGCTAATAAGAGAAAATTTCCAGGTTCGTATTTTAATCAAAATATTAGCGTTTCTTCGGATCAGAAGAAACTAGTTTCCCTGAAGTCATGTGAAAACTGTACGCTGATGTTTTTCATAACCGTTGGATTCGAAAAAATTTGGACTGCGCTGTCCGCAATCCCGCGCCACCTACTGTTTGTTGGGCAACAAGCATTGGTGTTGCTTCTGTGCGTCATCATCGGTTTCACCAAGTTGGTGTTCAACATGGAGCCTCGGCCTTCCTCCAGCGCGTAAGACATCGTTGATTTTTTCGAGAACTGCCGTAGAAGATGATTTTTTTTTCAATAACTAGGTATACTTTAAAATTAATTCCATCTGTCTGAGTTTTTGAATTTGTTTATTCATGTATTATCTGAACTAAGCTGGAATGAAATTTTGCAATCTACTTAATAGAAAACGGAAATTCAAAGTATTTTTCATTCGCTGGGTTATTTTTTACTAGCCATAACACCAATTTTATTTTATGCACTCATACGAATCTATTCCAGTCGACAATTTTCTGTACGATATTAATATCATTATCGGAACCCACTCCAACAGTTTTAGAGTTATTGATATATTTTTGGACGCTACAAAGATATAGACGAACCTGTCATTACATATCTAAATAGCTTTCACTTACCAATAGTACGAAGCACTGGGCGTCGTCACAAATGCACATTGTGTTAGGTACAAAATCAATTCGTGTTATAAAAGGAGCTTCTGCGTGCAAAAATATCTTCGATTACAACGGACCAGCACCGCCATACTGGATCCTTATAAGGCTAACCCGAATCATCCACCTTGGCTGTATCTTTAATTTAGCCTCTCGCAGTAATTAGGTACCTCCGCCAAGTAGGTTATGTTTTCGTCGGGTTTGTCTGTCTGTCCGTTATTCTTCTGTTTATTCTGTCTGTCAAGATAACTCAAAAAGTTATGGACCGATTTTGACAAAATTAACAGAGATTGTTAGGTATGTTAGGAGGAACATATGATTAACTTTTGGTGAAGATCCGTTTATCCATTTGTTTGTTTGTCTGCCTCATTTTTCTCAATGCCATAACTCAAAAAGCTATGGGCGGATATTTATTAAGTTTACATGAGTTGTTAGGTATATCACGAAGAGTAAGTGGCAAAATTTTTGTAATGATCCCTTAGTTCGTTCATTTGTCCCTGTTTTCAATTTTATGCGTGTTAGCACAAAAGCTCGAAAAATAATGGATGGACCTTTGTGAAATTCATAGGAGTTGTTATTAATGTTAAAAGACATAAATAAATAAATTTTTGTACCTACAGATCGGTTGGTTCGTTTGTATGTTTGGCTCATGTTTGTCATAATGTTAGCAGCATAACTCAAAATTGCATGAACTGTTAATACTATCAAAAGGCACAAATAATTAGGTTTTGGAGTTGATGCAAAGAAAATCATGGTTTCAAAGCCAATTTGAATTTTTCGTTACCGTTGCCTCGCTTGACGAAGCCATGCACTCTCAAGAGTGTTCTAGTTAATAATTCAAATAGCTAAATATGTTATAATTTTTTATTATTCCAAGGGAATTCGATTAATTATTACTTTAGAGGCGTATCTTCTTTTTATAAATCGACTCATTTTTCGATGCAGATTTTAAAAATGAAATCCTCTCTTTTCGGTCGGCTGTACTTTTCGAGATATATGACTATGAAGTTCCCATTGTTTTCCGATGGGAGAAAATAGCCCTACCGGGCGGCGCTATCGTCGTTCACGACCACTTTGTGTGCGTGTTTGTGTGCGCAGATCGTGTGCGTGTGAGTGGCGTTCAAGTTGGCGCGTCGCGCTGCCCGCTGTATCGCTGATTAAGTTAGGTGACGCTATGTTAGGTAACGTTAGGTAACATTAGGTTACGTTAGGTTACGTTAGGTTACGTTAGGTTACGTTAGGTAAGGTTAGAAAGGTTAGGTTAGCTTAGGTAGTGATTATTTTAGTGGTGGCGCGCGCAGGAAAGCTTACGTGAACGCAAAGTGGTCGTGAACGACGATAGTGATACCGGGCGATGGCACAATGTAAGGGAAAACCTTTTAAATAGGTTTTTAGGTTTGGTTAGGTTAAGTTAAAAAACCTATTTAAAAGGTTTTCCAGTACACTGTGCCCGAAAATCTAAAGTCTTGAAAAGTAGAGCCGACCGAAAAAAAGTTCATTTTTGAATCTGCGTCGAAAACCGAGTCGATTAAAAAAAAATGATGTGCCTCTAAAGCAAAAATTTACCGGAAATTTGTATAATACGGATAAAGAGATACAGTAACAGGGTAAGACAACTATAAGTTACCGTAAAATCGAACTATATTGCTTTGTGGTTCTATACCTTAATATATTTGAAATAAATACAAAGATTCATAATCTATTTGTAATTTATACGAGTTATAACTATTAAATTTCTGTGAAATAGTCAAGAACCTACTAGTGCATTGATCTAAAATTCCTGAGATTTAAAGTTGGTGTGACAGTAAGTGGATACTAAATAGTACAAGTTAAATGGTATATATAGGTACAGTTTCATTGGAATTAATGGGTGGGTGAAAAATTAACACTACCAAATTACTTCTGCCTTTTGTAAACTGAAAAGTATTTTTGGTATCTTTTTAAAGTCAGAGCTACCATACTCTAAAGAATTCTCCACCATAATACCATACTTATTTATTCAGCATGAATTTGAACACGAGAAACGTCGCAAATCAAGAGTTTTTTACCGAATTTTCTACAGACAAACCCGTAGGAGTCACCAAGAGGCCGCCATGTTGGATTTTTGTAGAATTTACTCGAGACGTACCGTACCTAGCTACGTGTTAAGTACAAACGTTCTAGTTTTGAACCGAAGCATTCGAGCGCGAGACGTACTGTACTTGATAACCCGAGTTTACTCGCCCAGCGGCTTCTAGTGTATGTTATTCCTACCAAACTGTAGAGATTAAGAAAGAAATTTGTTCGTTAAGGGGTTAAGTATATCGAACCAAACGGGACCTCGCTTACCTTACCTAACAAAACTTATCAAGGTATCATTGTCTGGGGGACTAAGTTATACTTCGAGACCTCGTCAGTCCGATTCTTGTTTCGGTTGTTAGAAGTAACAAAGTAGACGGCAGACACCCGCAACCTCCATGTGCGAGGCACTCTTGTCTAGTTCTAGCTTAGGCCCGGAACTAAACTACGTCATTCAGGCCGGTGCTCTTCAATGACGATGAAACAAGAGTGCCGAACGTTCGCTATACAATCCTGTTATCGATCGTGTGAAATTACTTCTACTGCAGTAACAGTATTTTCTACCATAGAGCATGCCTTTTCTCTATCGTTAGCTTAGCTACTTAACGAACTAATTCGAGTGTATCTACCCAACAGTTGTCTAATGTCTGGAAATTACTTCCATTTTGAAAGAAAATTTTAAAAAGTCGTTTAAAGATTAGATTTGCTTTGGCCGTTTCCGCATTGTACCTATATGGCGGTCCTTGGCAATCCCATGCTGTATCAATTTCGTAGAAATAGCGTTGTCAATTTTTTTATATGCTACTGTGTTGGTAAGGCAGAAAATGAAGAACTTACGACGACTGACTTTTGTTTACTGATGCAGTTGCTCTTGTATAAATCCTGCTGAACTGCAGCACAATTAGTCTTAACTCGATTGTTTTAAAAACAATAAATGTTGAGAAATAATTCTTAAAACTGTTTTTTTCTTCTAAGCCGTGCGTGTTTTGCCATAAAATTTTCAGCTAGGAATAACCATCACTCACAAATATCCGGGGATGCAAACCACCCCACGTGACTACCACATGCAGGGTTGTCCCTGTCTTACTAAGTAAAGGTTTTCTGTTTCACTACATGAGTTCTTTCTCTTACTGTATTCCTATAGAAGAATGAAAGAGCTATTGTTGTGGGGTAGCACAGTGTGATTAAGGCAAGGTTAACATATCCGTTGTGCACCTTACTCTCAAATTTATCGTAAAGGCAAAGTCAACTTTGACCGCACCCTCAACTGGGAGACCAACACGCACTGGTTTGTGCTGCGAGTATAGGCCATTTGGCCCCAGAGGAATATGTGCGGCTGCAGTCAACCACGGGACTTCAAGAACTATGGCGCCAAATTTGAAGGANGGTCATCAAGAACTAGGGCGCTAAATTTGACGGAAGATTCAAGTGACCCGCGACCCCCCCCCCCCCCCACCTCTCTCATCTCTGAGGAAGGCAAGTTCCACCACGGCGCAGTGCTTGCACACAACTGCCGAATCAGCATGCCTAGACCAGAAAAGAGCTCGCGTGCCTGGGTTGGAATTTTCCTCGTTCAGAGGTCCTTAACCCGTTGATGAATCTATGTCGTTTGTTTGTTTGTTTGTTGTCCAATATGGTCCCATACTGCCTTCATTTGACAGTGGAAATTATCATTATCTATCATACATGCCCACAAGAGCCAAGGGGAGTGAATGGCTGCAGTCGAGCACAAACTGTCCGAGGTATGACGTCTTCTTGAGGGAAGACGCGATCGCTTGCACGGTATAATTTATATCAGCTTGTCTAGCTTTGTGGTCTCCAGAAGTTGGTGAGCATAGGTCACTGATTAAGTGATAAACGTTGCGCCGGAACGTTTCCATTATCGCGTACGTATGTTGTACGTACCACTGATACAGTTATGGTACTAGCATAGTGAAGCAGTGGTGTTCTAGTGCTGGTTTTAGTCCTTACCTTATAACAGTTTCGTCGTAGCCATTGTGTTTTGTCCACGGTCATTGTTGTTGGAGTGGAAGTATGAAATGTCGTTCTTATGTACTGTAGAATGAAAAACACTTCGATCGTGTTCAGTCTACAATCGCCGTACAGTATCAACGAAAATTTATAAATATCTAGCATTAGTTAGGATCGTTGTCTTGGGCAACTGCATTACACAACACGTACAAGCACCTCCTGAATATTGGCTTTAGTGTAGATCTAAATATTTAGATCTTAGTTATTTGATAACTTCCGGTAATGCTTTGTTACACGTTAAATGTAGACATACCATGTTCAAATTTCATTTAAATAGTTGTAAGCAATGTAATTACACTCATTTTCTTTGAACCGAATACGTATACCGTAATATCTAGCCAAATTTTATCTTAAACTGATAACTAAAGTGACGCAATCAATATTCGTACCCTTATGTACCAGGCTATATTTCGAGTTATAATAAAGTATCGTGCAGTCTGAAATTCTTAGAAAATATACCACGAACTAGCTATATCTCGTGTTAACGGGTCGTTACTGTTTTTATTGCATTTTTATTTTGTCATCTGCAGTGTCTCTACTGCGGTGTCCTGTGTCCCACGCGGATCTTGAGCCTTTACGCAAGATTTGTCATATATACAGTATGATACATACCTAATATATGTAATACTATTCCTACGGAAAAGCTACAATAAGTCCTTCATGTTGCCTTTAACGTAGAAATGACCCTATAGAGGTACTTATTATACATGATAAGCCATCCTGTGAAGGGTAAAAAAGGTGTTTCTGTACAGTCAACTTGTAATTGTATCTGCAGTTTCTAATAAACATTCGCCATAGCTTTGCGTCAATATTTTATCAACATTTCCAATTTCCATTTTAATCAAACTTGCTTATCGGAAAGATTTTTTCCTAGTTTCTAACATTTTTTTGTAAGAGTGAGAATTTTTGCCGAATTGGAGTTAGTATTTTTACATTCGTATACACGAGTAATGCATTAGGCCTTGTCAAGTCTGCTTCTGAGTTTATCCTCTCAAAGCTGCGATCTCACAGTTGGTTCCGACTCTCATCACGAAATCATAAATCTCTTCTCCAACCATCGGCCAAACTCAAAGGCTGTAAGCTATAGGACCTTTTGCTACCTCCGTAAACAGCGCTCGCTGTCGTTGCGGTTCTGCACAAACCTGCAGGCCGAAATAGACTGTTTCGGAACCTGGGTAAACGTAGTGCAGATAAGTCCTGTCGTGCCTGCCGACTGGCTCGAGCGGCAGTGTTGGTTCAGTGGCAGTTACGCAACAGTGTTGTGATCAGAATACTAATACCGTCACACGATATCCAGCCGGCATTGGCTGGACATTTGCTTTTGCGGTTTGTCCTCCTGAGCCGGTATCGATTTTAACGGCACGTGTCAACGCATATTCTGTTACATGCCGGCTCTGCTTTAGGTCTAGTGCTTTTGTCTGTTTGTCCTGGTCGGAAGTGTTGACTCTACATGCACGTGTTGGTGCAAATACTGCTGCTTTGCAGCTGTGGGAGTTGTGCCTTTTCCTTTTTTCCTGTGCTGGTGTTTGTTCTAAATGCACGTGTCGGTGCAAATACTGCTGCCTTGCAGCTGTGGGGGTTGTGCCTTTTCCTTTTTCCTGGGCTGGTGTTGGTTCTATTCGAACGTGTCAAGGCAAATTTGTGGGATGACTTGTAACACTGCCGTATTTACTCCACAGAAACCAAACTTGGGAGGCCGATACTCAGGAACACCATCCCGACCCTGCCGATTCAGACGATCCTGAGGACAACCTGGAGTTAGGAGAAGATGGTGGGTACACAATTAATAGTTCTTTATTTATTAAAGGAGCGCACG
>LQNS02277098.1:4847392-4860775 GCA_001587735.2 Parhyale hawaiensis | reverse complement strand
GTTGGGTATGAATATTGTCAATGAAGATATTAAAGAGAAGCGGGGAGAGTAACCCTCCCTGCCTTATGCCATTAGTCATTCCAAACGCTGATGACATTGCTGTTCCCCATTTCGCAAAGCACTTCTGAGTTTGGAACCAATACTTTAATGTTTTAACGATGTAATGGGGTATTTGTCTATCGATCATACATACACATGAAGAGCGAGTAATGGTGAACACGGTCAAATGCAGCTTTAGCGTCTAAAAAGCATGCTGAGAACATGCTCTTACAGTATGTAGTTACCTAATTTGTTGCCTCTCTCTAAATAAATTCAGTTACTCCCCTACCAAAAATCAGGGTCGTCGTAGAAGCTAGAACCATAATTTAGCCTATACGGCGGCCTTCAATTTTACCACGGTATGGTGAAGGAAATGCAGACACGAATTTTTTTAGGTAAATTCGTAGTAGCGTTTTTTATCTGCATGTTCTTGATGATTCGTTCAGTTCTTGTTGAAGAAGCCGCTTTTTCTATAGACGTCGGGCCAACCCATCGATAACCATTGCCTTACTTGGGCCTTGGGTTTATCAGTCTTCCATGCCCACTTTGCTTCTTTTCATTTTTGTACTCATTCAGACGAGGTTTTTATTCTGTTCTGTCACTAGTTCTTGTACCCATGTGCTTTACTGCTGTATAAGATCCCTCCGTGCATTTGTTCCACGTCTCTCTTGATATATTCTACACCCGTTCAAGTTCCCACTCTTTAATTGCCGTGGTAGCAAAAAAGGGAGACTTTATCATTCAGTATAACATAGTGTTTTCAGTAGATTCATTGAAGCTTTGTCGTACTTTCTTGTTGGTACAGTCAAATTTTCTCTGAAGGAAACACTGACCAGCCTCTAGCTCCCACCAATTCGTATGAGCTTTCTTTTTATTTCTTACTTGTATGTTCGCTCCAATTGTGTCGAAAAAAAGCTCGAGACATTGTTATCCAAGCTTTTATATCCACGTTAGTTAAGGTGTTGCTGTAAGTCACCCTGGCATTGTGTGTTTTTACTCTGTCGACCTTTAGACTTGCGCCTGCTGCCTCCATATTTGGCGTCTGCCGGCTTTGCCTCTAGCTATGCACCTCCCCATTCTTTTTGCTCTGGACGCTAAGAAGTGTGGATCTTAATCTACTATTAAATAAAGTATTTTCACTTGTATTGAAGGAGTTTTCAAACTCTCTGTCCATTTATGCTGTAGAGCAATCCAAAAAATGCCTCGATTCTTCGTAATTATTGAATTTTGTAGATTGAGAAATAGGTAGAGAACGCACGGCCCAAACTGTGACCTATCGGCAAAAATACTGGGCCAAATCATTGTACCTGTGATTTGCTTTTAATCACAGATTGTGGTACATCTCCTCTGCCTTGCTTACCTAACCTGATCCGACATTATGAACCTTTGTGTAAGTATGGTACCTAACTTTTTGGATCTAAGCAATTTCGTCCGATGTTTTTCTAGCCTGACTTAACCCGATTTTAGGTGGGGGGGGGGGGTGTACCGAAGTGTTGATTTCTGGTTCGAGGCAGCTATCCAGCGGTAATGTGACTCATACTTGCCTGGTAGCATCACGAGTAGATAATCATTACAACTATATACATCGGTCAAGCTTGAGTTTTCAATAAGATTGGCTATAATAATATGGATACAAGCGTAGGCCGTGTAAGAGCCTCTTGCCGAAGCCCCTGGTGAGCGAACTTCACCCGAAGCCCGACCCCATCTTCGTATTTACTACCATTGAACTACAAATAGAACATCACCATCAGGGTATGACACCATGAACGTTGGTGTTCCTGTACCCTAGTCACTGTACCGTCTAGGATATATGGGATGTTTCTTATTTTTTCTATGTATTTGCGTCGGTTTGACCTGCGAACCATTTGGAACTCTTTGGAGACGTTCAACTCCAGTACGCACAGCGTTAGTTCTACTACGATACGTTCTACTTGAAAACTGGTCAAATATTATGTACCTATTTTAAGGTACAAAATAATGAATTTCTATTCTTTAGAGCCCTAATCAAGAGAAAAACACTGTTGCTTCTTGTGAATACTATCAAGCAGGTTCTTCTCGAGGTTTGAACAATCACATTTTTCGTACTGATAGTAGTATATTTATTTATCAATATGGAAACATTTTAAAAATATGTGATGTATCTCAAGCCTGGTGCACAACCTTGTACATATATAATGGTTTCTTTTGTACATAGTTGTTGAATGGGTAAACAATAATCCTACACGTGTTAATGCTTTAAAGGTTTGGCGTGTTTTGTGTTCTTACGTCAGTGTTTTTTTTTTGTCGCTTTAGTTTTCGAACGTTATTTTTATTATTATTTTCTTTTGTTTTCGTACAGTTCCTAGCAAGAATTACTAGTCACAAAGCTCTCGAAGGATATCACTCCTTCGCTTGTCGGGTTGATGACGCTGAAATATTGAATTTTCTTCATATCTTGTGATTTAATGTTCATGTATATTCTTGCACCCAAGCGTAAATAAGAATTATGAACGTTTTTGCAATAGAATTAATTTTCATCTAATTTTTTAATGATTGACGAAACCGCTTTGTTCTTCAATGCAAAACCATCGTTTCTCTCATATGTGATGCCTGTCGAATTTAGCATTGGTTATGTTACTCATGTAACAACATAACCCAGGCTGAACGTTATTATTTTCTGTTTTCCAGATCAGGAGAAATAACCCGGACGCCCACAACAGAACCTTGTGATCACCACACAAACACTCATACTCAACACTCATCATCATCTAACATCATTCAAACATCCGCCAACGCAACGTCTACGATATCTACACCACCTTCTGCCTCCGCATTCGTTTCTTCAACAACCCTCGATTCTTGCCATCATTCATCTTCTACATTAGGAACGACTGCTACTGATTCTAAACAATGTGAAGAACCCCGTAAACCTCGCGCGATTTCCTCAATAGCTGATATAGCTGCTGCAGCCTTCAAGAAAGCAGCTGTAACTGTATCGACCCCAGTTCCAGTGGACCAGAAACCCGATAAACTTAACCCGCCTGGTATTTGTTTACCCTCCGTGGATATTGACGTACCTTCCGTTTTGGACACGTCAGCTATCCCTGCTGTGGACGTCGCGCAGCACGACGCAAAATCCTCCGATTTGGACATTTCCGCTAGTGCTGCTAATGAGAAGCTCCCTTCTCTCTTGCAGCAATACGGTATGTTGATAAGTTTTTTATTTGATTCGGTTGTATTGCTATGTAAAATTTTCACCTGGATTTAATAGAAACTTAAATCATTCTTGATGTATAAGAGAATTACCCAATTGCCGAACTCTATTTCCAAACAAACAGCTATTATTAGATAGGATTATTACACAAACCAATCAAATAATAGCTGCTTATTCGGAAATAGAGTTAGTTCGGGTAATTTCCCTAGAATTTTGGAAGGTGGTGAAAATTTTCAGTATATTAATAGCTTGCTAGCACTGAAATATGCAGTAGGTAGCATGCTGTTGGCTCACAAAGTTCCTTTTTTTGTGAGTGTATTTAATAGCATTTTATCACTGAAACATACTGAACACTGTTCCCTCATAAGGTCTACCTATCCTTGTGGGAATACCCTTTCCCTGCCACAATTTGTTTGGGCATCACGCACCCAAGGGTCCAGAGTGCCTTCTCCGCAGGGGATGTAGCACCTGGCCGCAGTTCCTACTGACGAGGTTAGTTTTGTGAAGTTAGATAAGTTCTCTATTTCCTTTTCTGTACCGCGAGGTGGGCTGCCGATCGAGATAGCGTACCTAGTCCGCGGGACTTCTCTCATCTCTCTCGTGTGGAAGGCCGTGAAAGAGGCCAACCACTCGAGTTTCATCTACTATGCTTTGCGCCTTGTTTCTTGCCCGTAGTAGGGCACGTAGGCCACGCGACAAATTATGTGGTATTTAAATACCACACACTCATCTCTGTTGGAACGCCTGAGTTGCGGCTACGGAGGTTGAACAAAGTTTATAACTAACTAACCTTGTGGGAATATGTTTAATTGCATAGGAACTATAACACTGAAACATTCGCTAGCATATTGTTGCCCCAGAAAGTCTCTCCTTTTTTTAGTGCAATGTTTTCCCGGGGGGGGGGGGGAAATTGTTTTCTGTCTGACTGATTGCTATCAAATGAGGCAATAATTGGGTGCTTTGCAGAGCACGAGGAGCCGGTGTCGGCCATCAGCGCCGAGAAGCGACAGCTGCTGTCGGGGCTGCGGGGCAAGCAGACCAGCCTCACGAGTGAAGCTTCTGTGGCCTCTGCTGTTTCGTGTACCAGTCGGTAGGTACCAGTTACTGTTTCGTGTACCAGTCGGTAGGTACCAGTTACTGTTTCGTGTACCAGTCGGTAGGTACCAGTTGCTGTTTCGTGTACCAGTCGGTAGGTACCAGTTACTGTTTCGTGTACCAGTCGGTAGGTACCAGTTGTTGTTTCGTGTACCAGTCGGCAGGTACCAGTTGTTTCGTGTACCAGTTTGTAGGTACCAGTTGCTGTTTTGTGTACCAGTTGGTAGGTGCCAGTTGCTGTTTCGTGTACCAGTTGGTAGGTACCAGTTGCTGTTTCGTGTACCAGTTGGTAGGTGCCAGTTGTTGTTTCGTGTACCAGTTGTTGTTTCGTGTACCAGTTGGTAGGTGCCAGTTGCTGTTTCGTGTACCAGTCGGCAGGTGCCAGTTGCTGTTTCGTGTACCAGTTGGTAGGTGCCAGTTGCTGTTTCGTGTACCAGTCGGTAGGTGCCAGTTGCTGTTTCGTGTACCAGTCGGCAGGTGCCAGTTGCTGTTTCGTGTACCAGTCGGTAGGTGCCAGTTGCTGTTTCGTGTACCAGTCGGCAGGTTCCAGTTGCTGTTTCGTGTACCAGTCGGTAGATGCCAGTTGCTGTTTCGTGTACCAGTCGGCAGGTGCCAGTTGCTGTTTCGTGTACCAGTCGGCAGGTGCCAGTTGCTGTTTCGTGTACCAGTCGGCAGGTGCCAGTTGCTGTTTCGTGTACCAGTCGGCAGGTACCAGTTGTTGTTNCAAATGATTAGATTTTCGAGTTTATGCAAAGAAAATTATGGTTTCAGAGCCAATTTGAATTTTTGCTACCGTTGGCTCACTTGGCGGAGGTATGCGCTCTCAGAGTGCTCTAGTTGAAGTATATTTTGTCTTGGTGCTGCTCAACTTTTGACCAATTCCAAACTGACGTTCGCGCCTTACCTGTGAGGACAGATATTTTGCTCCCGCAAACTCATGTCGGTACAACTTGCATTTCGTTAACGGAAAATCAGACCTGCAGGCATGAAACCTATTTTACAGTAAAACCTATACTGGATGCAGGAACAATAAGCCTTAATTGCAAAATTTTTGCAATAATTTTTTATGGCTGAGCCCTCAGGTGGTATTATATTTCTGACTTATATATGCGAAGGGTGTTGTTCCTCACGGAAGCTTTGGCTGCCTCAACAGTATATAGTAGTACGCCTTTAGCCTTCTGCTGTGCAATCCACAAAATTCTGTATTGCGCTTTTTCTTTCAATATGAACATTTTACGTACAAGTAATGGAACTTGCATACATACTGAGAACATTCGCTTCCAGTATATGCTTACCTAATTTGTTTCCTCTCGCTGATTAAATTTAGTTACCCCCCCTCCCTCCTCCCAAAAATGAGGGTCGTCGTAGAAGCTAGAACCATAATTTAGCCAATACGGAGGCCTTAAATTTTACTACGGCACGGTGAAGGAAATGCAGAAACGAATCTTTTTAGGTAAATTCGTTGTTGCATTTTTATCTGCATGTTCATGATTCGTTCAGTTCTTGTTGAAGATGCAGCTTTTTCTATAGACGTCGGGGGAACGCATCGTTAACCATTGCCTTACTTGGGCCTTGTTCTTATCAGTCTTTCATACCCACTTTACTTCTTTTCATTTTTGTACTCATACTGACGAGGTTTTATTCTGTTCTGTCACTAGTTCTTGTACCCAGGTGCTTTACTTCTGTATATAAGAACCCTCCGTGCATTTGTTCCGCGTTTCTCCTGATCTATTCTACACCTTTCAAGTTCCCACTCTTTAATTCCCGTTGTATCGAAAAAGGGAGACGTTATCATTCAGTATAACATAGTGATTTCTGTAGATTCATTGAAGCTTTGTGTCGTACTTTCTTGGTGGTACAGTCAAATTTTCTCTAAAAGAAACACTGACTAACCTCTCCCACCAATTCGTATATGAGCTTTCTTTTTATTTCTTACTTCCATGTACGCTCCAATGGTGTCGAAAAAAAGCTCGAGACATTGTTATCCAAGCTTATAGATCTACGTTAGTTGAGGTGTTGCTGTAAGTCACCCAAGCACTGTATGTTTTTACTCAGTCGACCTTTAGACTTGGGCCTGCTGTGACCATATTTGGCATCTGCCGGCTTTGCCTCCAGCTATGCACCTCCCCATTCTTCTTGCTCTGGATGCCAAGAAGTGTGGATGTTAATCTACTATTAAATAAAGTATTTTGACTTGTATTGAAGGAGTTTTCAACTCTCTGTCCGTTTATGCAGTAGAGCAATCCGGAAGCTGGCCTCGATTCTTCGTAATTATTGAATTCTATAGATTGAGAAATAGGTAGGGAACGCACGGCCCAAACTGTGACCTAGCGGCAACAATACTGGGCCAAATCATTGTACCTGTGATTTGTTTTTAGTCACAGATTGTGGTACATCTCCGCTGCCTTGCTTACCTAACCTGACCCGACATTATGAACCTTTGTGACAGTATGGTACCCAACTTTTTGGATCTAAGCAATTTCGTCCGATGTTTTTCTAGCCTGACTTAACGCGATTTTAGGTGGGGGGGGGGTGTACCGAAGTGTTGATTTCTGGTTCGAGGCAGCTATCCAGCGGTAATATGACTCGTACTTGCATGCCTGGTGGCATCACGGGTGGATAATCATTACAAATTTATACATCGGTCAAACTTGAGTTTGCAATAAGATTGACTATAATAATATGGATACATGCGTAGGCCGTGTTAAAGGGCCTCTTGCTGAAGCCCCTTGTCAGCGAGCTTCACCTGTAGCCCGACTCCATCTTCGTATTTACTAGCATTGAATTACAAATAAAACGTCACCGTCAGGGTATGAGACCATGAACGTTGGTGTTCCTGGACCCTATAGTCCCTGTACCGTCTAGGATATATGGAATGTTTCTTATTTTATCTATGTAGTTGCGTCGGTTTGAACTGCGAACTATTTAAATTGGAACTTTATGGAGACGTTCAACTCCAGTACACACAGCGTTAGTTCTACTACGATACGTTTTACTTGAAAACTGGTCAAACACTGTGTATTTTAAGGCACTAAATAATGAATTTCTATTCTTTGGAGCACTAATCAAGAAAACAACACCGTCGCTTAATTCTTGTGCATACTATCAAGCAGGTTGTTCTCGAGGTGTGAACTATCACATTTTTCGTACTGTTAGTTGTATTTATTTATCATTATGGAAGCATTGTAGAAATATGTAATGCATTTCAGGCTTGGTGCACAACCATGTACATATATGATGGTTTCCTTTGTACATAGTTGTTCAATGGGTAAACAATAATCCTATACGTGTTCATGCTTTAAAGGTTTTGCGTGTTTTGTGTTCTTACGTCAGACTTTTTTTTCTTGTCGATTTAGTTTTCGAACGTTATTTTTATTATTATTTTCTTTTTTTCGTACAGTCCCTAGCAAGAGTTGCTTGTCACAAAGCTCTCGAAGGATACCACTCCTTCGCTTGCCGGGTCGATGACGTTGAAATATTGAACTTTTTTCATCTCTTATAATTTAATGTTCATGTTTATTCTTGCACCCAAGCATAAATAAGAATTATGAACGTTATTGCAATAGAATTCATTTTCATCTAATTGTTTAATGACAGACGAAACCACTTTCTTCTTCGATGCAAAACCATCGTTTCTCTCGTATGTGATGACTGTCGAATTTAGCATTCGTCATGTTACTCATGTAACTACATAACCCAGGCTGAACGTTATTATTTTCTGTTTTTCAGATCAGGAGAAATAACCCGGACGCCCACAACAGAACCTTGTGATCACCACACAAACACTCATACTCAACACTCATCATCATCTAACATCATTCAAACATCCACCAACGCAACGTCTACGATATCTACACCACCTTCTGCCTCTGCATTCGTTTCTTCAACTACCCTCGATTCTTGCCATCATTCATGTACATTAGGAACGACCGCTACTGATTCTAAACAATGTGAAGAACCCCGTAAACCTCGGACGATTTCGTCAATAGCTGATATAGCTGCTGCAGCCTTCAAGAAAGCAGCTGTAGCTGTGTCAACCCCAGTTCCAGTGGACCAGAAACCCGATAAACTTAGCCCGCCTGGTATTTGTTTACCCTCCGTGGATATTGACGTACCTTCCATTTTGGACACGTCAGCTATCCCTGCTGTGGACGTCGCGCAGCACGACGCAAAATCTCCCGATTTGGAAATTTCCGCTAGTGCTGCTAATGAAGAGAAGCTCCCTTCTCTCTTGCAGCAATACGGTATGTGGATAATTTTTTTTATTTGATTCGGTTCTATTGCAATGCATAATTTTCACCTGGATTTAATAGAAACTTAAATCATTCGTGATGTATATGGGAATTACCCAATTGCCGAACTCTATTTCCGAACAAACAGCTATTATTTGATAGGATTATTACACGAACCAATCAAATAACAGCTGCTTGTTCGAAAATAGAGTTAGTTCGGCAATTGGATAATTTCCCTAGATTTTTAGAAAGTAGTGAAAATTTTCAGTATTGCAATAGCTCACTAGTACTGCAATATGCAGTAGGTTGGCTCACAAAGTTCCTTTTTTTTGTGAGTGTATTTAATAGCATTTTAACTCTGAAACATGCCGAACACTGTTTCCTCATAAGGTCTACCTATCCTTCTGGGAATATGTTTAATTGCATAGGCATTATAACACTGAAACATTCCCTAGCATATTGTTGCCCCATAAAGTCTTTCCTTTTTTTAGTGCAATGTTTTCCCGGGGGGGAAATTGCTTTCTGTCTGACTGATTGCTATCAAATGAGGCAATAATTGGGTGCTTTGCAGAGCACGAGGGGCCGGTGTCGGCCATCAGCGCCGAGAAGCGACAGCTGCTGTCGGGGCTGCGGGGCAAGCAGACCAGTCTCACGAGTGAAGCTTCTGTGGCCTCTGCTGTTTCGTGTACCAGTCGGTAGGTACCAGTTGCTGTTCCGTGTACCAGTCGGTAGGTACCAGTTACTGTTTCGTGTACCAGTCAGTCGGTACCAGTTGTTTCGTGTACTTGTCGGTAGGTACCTATTGCTGTTTCGCGTACTTATCGCTAGGTACCAGTTGCTGTTCCGTGTATGTCTGTAGGTATCAGTTGGTGTTTCGTATACTTCTCGATAGGTACCAGTTGCTGTTTCGTGTACTAGTCAGCAGGTACCAGTTGCTGTTTTGTACACTGTACACTTGCTGCACTCCGCATGCTATTCGGTAGGTCATTGTTGGAGAAAATCAAAGTTCATAAATACTACACGATATGTTTTGCAGTTAACTAGAGCTCTTTTGTTAGCACGTACAACTGATAAATGAAGATACAGTGGAAATATGTTGCAGTTTATGCGGCTCAGCGGCCTTCATTTGCACCTTAACCGGGCAAGTGACTGTATATGGTTACTTGCGCAATGCAATTCCTACGAGAGCGCATTTTTGCCGCCCGGTAAATGCTTAACTATAAGAACGAGCGTACTTCATGCACGATATACTAGCTAATGCTATTTCTTTTATCCTTGCGAGACTTAAAGTCATGGTAACCTTCCAAGTTAGTTATTGTCAACGATTAACTGTCTTCCATCAGTTGAAGAAGAAAGAACAAATAACGTTTAAGTTAGTTGTGCTAGATATTTGTATGTTTCCCCTACATTTGCAGGTGAAAGTACGTGTAGAATGGATAATTGGCTGTTCAGCCAACCTTTGTGGATGAATGAACGTGGAAAATGTAGGTAAATTGGTAAATGTAGACGATTAGCCTTTTGGCCGTCATTTACATCCAGCAGCTAAAACTGCAATGCCTTGGTAGGGAACATATTGCAGTTGTGGACGATGGGAGGTGTCCCCAACAACCAAAAAAATATAGTCAACGTGAAGATTCCATGACCATGTTGTGAGCAAGTCGTTAATGACGAAACTTTGTTCGGTTCTTTCTCTTCTTACTCGACAATCCGGTGTGGGAACACCTTCGTGGATATGCTCCACTGTTCTGTCGACATTCCATATGTCCTATATTTTACTCTCTGTGGGATCGCCGCTGTAGAAGGAACGGAGGCTTAAGCTATTCGATATAATAATAAAAAAATAATGTGAACAGGTCGAGCTTGGAGTCGCTGCTCGATAGCCGTCGAACAGACGCCGTCGAGGTGCTGCTGAACCTCGGGTTTGGAGGACAACAAGAAGAAGTGGATCCTCTTGCGCGTATCCCGGCCCGGTTCCTGGATCAACCCTCCCAGGTAAGTGGTGCCGTCTTGTGCGTATTTCGACGTGATTTATGGATCAGTCCTCCCATGCAATGGTGGTGCCATCCACACTCTATGTAACTACGCCACGCATTATGTACGTCGACACCACTACTTACGTCAACGCTACTGTTCTTGATAATTCCACTATTTATACGATTAGAACCCCCTTTACTTTTGTCAATACAGTACCAACTGGTTTTGTCACTGACCGAACCATGGAAACATGGGGGGGGGGCGGTATCACAGTTCTGTTATCAGTCTTGGTTTTTTCTTCTTCTGACGCCCGCTGTTATCTACAGCACGAACCAGTGGATTTTTGTTTCGTAGTTTTGATGCGCGGTCAAGGTGACTTTATTTTTTGCCTGTAAACGTGCCTGTTGGCCCGTCCATGTCCCATATCTAAACTAATTTTATTCCAAGTTTTAATTTATATTGTAACGACAGTGGCTCGGAGCTAGGTGAAAATTAGGGCTTAGTTTCTTCCTGGGAATGGGCCTCGTGGATCGTCATTTGTAACATATCTAATCTAAAGTACTGGGTTTAATTCCCCGTGACTTGTATACTGGATGCGCTTGTGCAGGTCCGCGGAAACGATGTGAGGGCCTTCCTGGACCAGGAGAACCGCTACCAGCAGGTGATGGAGACCAACAAATGGCTGCCCGGACTGTCTTACCAAGGTCAGATTTGGGTTCCCTTAGCTGTTGTAGCTTCCTCAATTGACTCGGGTTGGTTCACACGCTAGTCAAATGAACAAATTTCCTTAGCTGGGCGTCCCAATGCGGTGCTGTGCCCATTTGATCAGTACAAACGCGCAAAGCTCATTTGGTTCTGATTTGCTCCAAGTTTGAAGAGATATCCGGAGCTCTTGCTGAGTAAACTTACTCCACATCCCTTCGGGGCATAGGATGGGCCATAGGGTTAGGTTCGTTAGGTTAGGGGGCGTAGCGCCACCAGGGGAATTTTGTCAGTTACCTTAGCTAGGCCTTCGGGACGTCTGTCTTTCTTACCCTCTTTGCTTCCTTCCGATTTCATACTCTACTGATCCTACTACCGTCTGTTCTTCCTCTTCTTTCCCGACTTGTTGTTCCCATGCGCGTTGATCCTGTGTGAGATCACCTTCGTGCATGGTTCCCCGTTTCTATCGACATGCTCTATGTCCCTTATTTCTTCCTCTGTTAGATCGCCTTAGTTGTGGAGACGGAGGCTTAAACTTTTCAATAATTTTATTAATAATACTCTTACTTTACACTAATATTTTAGTACTTTTTTTGGTAGGTTCTCAATTGTGTTTACGAGGGCTCTACTCAATATTCGGATGATTAGCCGAGAAAATTCATTCATTTGATCATCGTGAGAACCCGGCCTTATGTGACCTACCATATGCTTGACATTTCCAATTATGTGGCGCGTAATGTATGTGAAGTGGCCAGAGCAGTCAATCATTCGATTGGAAAATTTAAAAAGTCAGTTTGTTGAAATACTTAGCACTGCTTTCATAGAAACGACACGTCTCTCAAGTCTGTTCAAATGTTAACTCCTTTTGTTTTTCTCCTAACGCATTACATTTGATGCACTTTAAGAAAGTGTAATTAATTTAAATCGGATGAAACTGATCGCATTTTGGCTGTTTATGTGACAATTATTTTAGATTTTTCTTCAACTGGATTCCAAGTTCTGTCATTTAGCGATTCGTGTATTACCTAATTTCATTTTAATAATTTTGAGGCTGATTTTTTCAAACTTAAGTCCAATAGGAGAGAAAGTAATGAACACATTACTGCCGTGAAGTATTTAATGGTACAAGCCGAGGATGATTTAAGATGTTAACGATTGGCATCGACGGGGCTTGCGTATCTGGCTTGCCCCAAAAAGTAACCTTTTGAGAGCCATTTTTTTTTTCATGACGGACCTTTTGGTCGCTGTTATTCCTATGGAAACGACGTTCTGTTTGGCCCTTTTAGGGATAAGTAAGTACACATTTGTTGAACCACCCAATAGCCAAATTCAAGTACAGTTAAACCGCAGTATTCACCTCGTATCTACACCATATACTGTGTCAATTATACTGTGTCAGTATGGTGCAGTGGTACCATTGTTGAGTTATTTTATTTGATAACAGTCGTAGTTGGTCATTTTCGGGGACCAGAAGTCGGAGTCCCAACCGTTGGAGCCGCTGAAAATAAGCCAATTTATTAAGCAATGGAGTAAGTCGGAGTTGGAAATTTTTTGGGGTCTCAGCAGTCGGAGTCGGATTGTATGGGAACCCAGAATCGGAGTCGGAGTTGGACTTTGCTTATCCGACTTCATGGCCCTGCTTACTAGACCTGAAGTTGAAATTTTATACCAGCCTTAATTCTAGGCTAAAGATGTATTTCGTAATATTAAAAAAATTAATGTGGGTGTTGTTTTCTCTGATTTTGGTTGATTCTTATTGTTTTGCTCTTGTTATTTCAATGCAGTCCAATTTCAAACATTTCTTACAAGGACTGAATATTCTCAAATGGTCTGAATAATTCTGAGCGATGTCGGCTTCACGTGTTGGATTACGCGCTGTAAAGTTGGTACGGTCTTCAAGTTGACGTTAAGTGCAGACCGTAACTGGTCACTTGCTGCCACGGTAGCTGCGTGCTTCCGTTCTCAGCTCTAATACCTTGTATCGCTCGCTGGTTCGATACTCCGCCAGACGCATGAGCTCTTTGCAGATCTTGGTGTGCTGACTCGGCAGTTGTGTGTGCATGCACAGCGCTGTGGCAGAACTGCCTTCCTCAGAGATGAGGGGGGTGGGGGGTCTCGGGTCATTTGTTCCTTCCGTCAAATTGGCGC
>LQNS02277098.1:4799730-4847293 GCA_001587735.2 Parhyale hawaiensis | reverse complement strand
TTCCGTTCTCAGCTCTAACACCTTGTATCGCTCGCTGGTTCGATACTCCGCCAGACACTCGAGCTCTTTGCAGATCTTGGTGTGCTGACTCGGCAGTTGTGTGTGCATGCACAGCGCTGTGGCAGCACTGCCTTCCTCAGAGATGACGGGGGTGGGGGGGTCTCGGGTCATTTGTTCCTTCCGTCAAATTGGCGCCATAGTTTTTGGTGACCCGAGGGCGACTGCGACCACACTTACTCATCTGGGGCCAGTGGGCCTATACCCGCAGCACAAACCAGTGCATGTGGGTTTCCCAGGTGAGGGTGTGGTCTTAGTTGACTTTACCTTTACTTTACCTGATTTCATATACAAACACAGTCGATTCCGCTTATACGTCCGCTTCGGGACCTGCGGCATTGGTCCCTTTAACCGGCTGGTCATATAAAGCAGAGTTGATAACATGAGGGAAGTCTGTGTTGGCTAATAAAGCACACTCTCCTGGCTTGTATTATTTTTTTTTCTTCTTTGAAATTATGGAGAAAATGAGCAAATAAAAACCACGTATGAGCACATAATAGGCAGAAACTCTTTGCTTCGAAGTCTGCTTGGCTTGCTGAAATAAAGGCGATACCAACGCCACCCGCTGACAGTAATAGTATCCTACTCGAAAGTTAGTGAAGTTAAAATATAGACTACCTATGCTAATTTAAACCAACCTTGCTAATTTAAGACTATCTTCATTGTGAATGTTTTGTACTTTGATTATAAGCAAATTGATGGGAAACAATTGGTCCGTATAAACGGTACGTTGGTCACAGTAAAATATGCTACTTTTTTCATAATACCTGATTCCGATTCAGTAGAATTGGTTGCTTAAACCGGTAGTCGTCTTGAGCGGAATCGACTGTGTTCAAAAAGAGTAGCTAGGTACCGTAGCTTTTAAAAACTTAACTAAGCGTGGCCGCTCTACACGTTTGCTCAAGAATATTTAGACACCTACACTCGTGAATGAATGAAAGACTGGACTAATGTTTATGTACGTATAGTAATTGTATTGGCTTTTGCACCTCACTAACCACTAACCGTTTCTTCCCTGCGCTGTCGCTGCTGCTGCGTCTGCTACTCCCCGTGGTATACTGCTGCTCTGCTCCTTACTCTCTTCACCTTCTGAATTTTTAACACGATTTTTACCTTGTACTATTCACTGTGCTGTTCCTAAATCACCCACATATTACGGAGTGTTGAATTGGTCTGTGGTCTAGCCTGTTTTCAACTCGTGTCAATATTATCCTATATTGTGCAACAGTGGCCTTCATATAATTAAATGACGCGCGTTTTGTGCAGCACATTTTTCTCTATTGTCTTAAATCCCGTTAATGTTGCTCATATAGTGCAGCGTATTCCTTCAGTGTAGTAACTCATGATCATATTCGTTCACTGATCTAAATCACGCTCATACTGAGCTGCAAATTCGTTCACTGATCTAAATCACGCTCATACTTAGCTGCAAATTCGTTCACTGATCTAAATCACGCTCCTATTTAGCTGCAAATTCGTTCACTGATCTAAATCACGCTCATACTTAGCTGCAAATTCGTTCACTGACCTAAATCACGCTCATATTTAGTAGCATATTCGTTCACCGACGAAATTTGCGTTCTACTTTCTAACTATTACTGTCTCATTGTCTATCACTAATTACCGTTTTTTCCATATCTAAAATTCACTTACACTTAACATACAACCTTTATTTTAAATTCAGTGCTGTTTCTTTTTCCCCGTTAGATACTTACGCATCCTGCTTACGTGCTGCGTATCTGTTCAAATATTATTCCATCTGCTTTGTTTGGATCTTCTTTTACTATGGAATATTATATGCCCAATCTGCTTTGCAAATAATTCTAACCAATTCACGATAATTATATTAAACTAGAACTGATTGTCTTAGTTGTCTATTGACTGTTAGTGTTTGTGTATTCCCATTTTGTATTTGATGTATGCGTTTAGTTTTCGTTGTACCTCCAAGCTCCTATCTTCGTTGCTCTTTAACTAATAATTAATTGCTGATAAATGTTAATCGTTTAACTGAGTAAGATACGGCTTGACTAACCAATAATTAACTTTCTGTAAATGTTGATCGTTTTTCTCACTATGTAGCGGCTTTACTAATAATTAAATATCGAAAACTGTCAATCGTTTTACGTAATAACTGTGGCTTATTTAGCATGTGTAATGCCTCATGGAAGTAACCATATCCTTCGTGTAGCAATCTCCGTTTTTTTATGTATTTATGGACTGTTGCTTGATTTAGTACAGTTCTAATTTTACTACGAGTCTCATCGTGTAATTGTTGGTTATTTCTGTTCATTGTTGACTAATAACTTTATAACTGTATACATTCTGTAGTTGTCGAAGATTCCTTATACGTATACTAAATTTTTTGTAATTGGTTATTACATAGTAACTTCTTCATTGTAACTATTTTATTATGTATCTGAATCACTAATGTTTTTCATGATCAAGTGTTGATGTATTTTGATATTTGGTGGATTGTATGTGTCTGCGAAGTCGATCCTAGTTGTTTAAATTTGTTTAGCGGTTTCATTTCGTTCCAAAATTCAAATTTTTATTTCCTTCTAGTTTTTTTTAACGTTTGGTACCTTTTTGTCTCCATTACATTTCCTACCTTCGCTCTGTTTTAATTTCTTCCGTCGAAATTAAGTTCATATGTAGCCGCTGCTCCGTTATTGTACAAAATCTACAGGTCACGAAGATATATTAAGTCGCTTTACCCTGAACAATCCGGAGAAACTTATCCCGCATTATCACATCCTCCACGCGCCGATGATCAATCCTCCTAAGCCGTCCTCCTGCTCCAGTTATTCCGTCAGGTCCGCCCCATCGTCTTATGCTGAGAACCGCTCCGGCAGACACGCTGACCGCTGCTTTGACAGTCGACTGCCTGAGTCTGTCACTAGAACTAAGTCACGGTTCTTGACGGTAGAGCCTTACGTTTAGTTCAGTAGACGGATAAAAAATTCACTAGACTCTGCATTTAGTAGAAAGATCTGAATGTTGAACTTTGATTTAAGTAGAGAAGAAGGCCGTTATTCAACCTGACGTTCAGTTCAACGTGCGAGAAAAAAGTTACTGGAATTGACGTTTAGTAACAAGCTGTGACAGTTGCTTCAATGTGTACGACAGTGTACGCGAAGGCATCTGTTGAACTTGACGCTTATTCCAATATGCTGCAGGGGACGTGTATTCACCACTACTGTTGAATCTTTCGTCTGGGTTGCTGACAAGAAGTGTAGGTTATCGGAGTTATCGGGTATTAGTGTTTACAAGGTAAATTGCGCGTTTTAGCCAATTGCCCCATTTGTGTTGGCAATAGCTACACCTGAAATATGAAAGTAACGGCAGTTATAGCGCTCGATCAATGTTTGTGATTGAGCCAATCTCTCAATGCTATGTTGGTGATATTATGTGGACCTAAGATGTTCAGCTGACTCTAGCCTAAAACCGAGACTAGATCAATTCCATGTCAGTTTGTTCGCCTAAAACCGAGACTAGATCAATTCCATGTCACTTTGTTCGCCTAAAACCGAAACTAGATCAATTCCATGTCAGTTTGTTCGCCTAAAACCGAGACTAGATCAATTCCATGTCAGTTTGTTCGCCTAAAACCGAGACTAGATCAATTCCATGTCAGTTTGTTCGCCTAAAACCGAGACTAGATCAATTCCATGTCAGTTTGTTCGCCTCAAACCGAGACTAGATCAATTCCATGTCAGTTTGTTCGCCTAAAACCGAGACTAGATCAATTCCATGTCAGTTTGTTCGCCTAAAACCGAGACTAGATCAATTCCATGTCAGTTTGTGCGCCTAAAACCGAGACTAGATCAATTCCATGTCAGTTTGTTGTATGATAACTGCTACCAATTGACTGCAGCTGATTTTTTTGTATTTTGCTTTTATGTTGGCCCTTACATGGGACGGCAGCAGCCCGGGTGGACCTTGTGCTCGGCTTCGGCTTCTCTCTAGGAATGGTCCTGTTGGTCCATCCATTGCTTACAATCTACTATCAGTTGTGAAGCGCACGTTATCGAAAGCGAAAGTCCATTTGTCATTAATTAGCTGTAAGTTTATTTCGTAACTACATAATGGCAAATTCAGTTTAATTTCGAACTAATCGACCTGGGTCTGGTATCGACTAAAATTAACTGGGGAAACTATTCCCTTACCAACTTTAATAATGACTCGGCGTAATTGTCGTCAGCCATCATCCACAATAATTTCCTCAAAACACCATTGGTAGTTTACGGTTTTGTTTGCGTTGTTTATTCGCAATTTTCAAATGGATTAGTTAATGGCGATGCCTAAAAATAACGAGTACGGAGTAGGTATATACTGTATATTAAGTCATTAAGTAGTTCAATGCAGGAAACGTCTCCCCATTACGCAAACTTATAGCCAATTGCTCGTCAGAAACTCTCTTGCTCAAACGAGTGGCCTCTACGCTTACCCCTAACTAATTTTTTATTTATTTTTCATTAAATCATTCTAGTTAACCTATGCCACTATACCTAGGCAGGTAATTTCCCCTGTTCAATCTTATGCAAAACATAGACGCATTAAAGCGACTTTGCTTTCCAAGCAGTTAGTTTGTTCATCGTCTGTGGTTCGTTCATGGCCATCCTACGGCACTTAGGTACTTTAGGTACTTCATTGTGCCTATCACTACCATGACCTGCTGTCGCGCATACAGACTTGTTTCTTTTTTTTGTAGTGCATTATCTATCTTGTAGTCACTCGTACATTATGCACTTGATTGCATGCCACTACCATCACCTACTCTCGCACGTTTAGTTTTCTTTCCTGATGAATTGAATCCTCTACAGATGATATCAATCTACATTACACTTTATTGTATGCATTCCACTACATACACCTACTCTCACGCGTTTGCAGTTGTGTTTACCAATGTGTTGAATTCACAACGGTAGTTGTTGGCCGTTCACTACACTTCTTTGTATGAATTTCGTCACCATCACCTACTCTCGCACTCTTCCAGACTTTTTTCCAATGCATTATACCCCTTACGGATTCTGTCGGTGTAATAATAACAAAGACCATAAATTTTTCATATAGGTGCTGCGTCTAACTTATAATACGACACTTGATTGCATACATTCCGCTACCCTCACGTACTTTCGCATTATATAGATCCTCCAGTCTTAACCCCCTGCGTGGGCTATGTGTAAGTCACCATTGTGTCCCAAAGCTATTATTCATCTAGCTGTATATAGGCGTCACGGTTTAATCGCAGGCTAAGGATAGCCTGCACTATGGTACCACATAGTTGTCGCGGTTTCATATCTTGTTAGTTTGATCCCCCCGTTGGTTTACGAAGCGTGAATTACTATAATTCGTGTGGCATTTCCCATAACGGTGTTGTTTTAAGGTGTCATTGTTCATCCTCTACCTCTCGTCTAACTGTGGCCTACCTGTTGCGTCTGTGTTTGTGGTATTGGTAGTGTTTGTAGTACAGTATTAATAGTAGTAAGAAATGAAAGATAGCTGTTTCAGATCTGCACTCTCTCTCAAAACAAAATTAAAAAGATCTGGTAACTCTTTTCATATCTCGGCTCTATGTTAGTCTTGCTAATGCTTAACTTTAACTCTTTGCACCTTCATGTGGCGAATTCGTTAAATTTTAGGGATATAATTTCAATACATGTGGCAAATTCATCATATTTCAGAAATATAATTTCCATACATGTGGCAAATTCATCATATTTTAGGAATATATCTTCAATTTCAATTAACGATTTTATAATGGACGTTTGCGGTACGGGTTAAATTTTTACCCTGTCTGGCATGGCGCACTTTCGCGTAAAATTTCAGACATATAAATTATGCCATTCGCAAGTCGCTTATTTCTGGCTAGAAGTTAAATAGCTGGCGTGGCATCACCGCTGCAGAGTGGCAGAGTAAGAGTCTAGTGAGACATCCGCTAGTTCCAAGAACTGGAGTCGGAAAACAGAAAAAGTTGCCGACTGCGACTCTTTAAAGGTGATTTAAAAATATTTTTGCGAAGTGTGTTCAAAACTTCAGATTTCACCTCAAGCTGAAAATAACTCAAGTGACAAAGAAATACTTTCTTTAGCCTTAACCATTAGTATATTTTTGGTGGAAAGTAGTCGGCCGGTAAGATAGTCTTGCTAAATGCTGATTATGATATGGAGTGAGAGTCAGGAGCTATATAGATGGGTCCTTAGGAATACCGGGAATCGTAGTCAGATAAACCTTTGGTCCAGCATTCGAAGTCAGACAAACTGGTTCAGGAATCGGAATTGGATCTTAAGCCTTTCTATTCCGTAACCCTATTAGTATTCTTTAGTCGAGGTTTCAATAGAAATGGACCGGATACCCTAAATTAGGCTTCCGGTCCACTTCTAGCCCTCGATATAATCCAGCAGTTAGGACTAATGCAGTTGCAAATGCGCGGATATTTGAACCATTATTTAACAAGCCTTAACGCGTCATGGTCATCAGGGAATCGTACGCAAATGAACTTTGCATTTCGGGATTTTTGCCTGATACTGTACCAAGCTGCGCGATACCGTACCGTCTGTATAATTTTGGTGAACTGCGCAATTTTCGGCAATTTTTCGACCATAACCCACTGTGGCCAAATTTGAGGGCTGATTGCACAAGCGCAGTAACCGTTACCGGAAGCAGAGTATTTAGTGCATAAAATCATGGTGTTACCGGACTTGTCTAATCAGTCGGTTAATTATTTGTGAGTCTAGACGTAGAAATGTACTCGAGTAGTTCATGTATAGTCGTAAGAGTAATCTTCTAGTGCTGTTTTGCTGTAAGTTACAGGCATTGCTTCTGTTTGACGAAACTTTTACCATATAATGATCCAGGATATTGTCATAGAACGCTCCCTACGCCATAATATTAAGTTACTAAAACGTCATAATGTTATCTTACTAACCAAGTATTGCTTTGGGAAGCTTAACCTTATCTTAACCAGACTCGGTTACTTTACTGCAAGGTTATATCATAGGCCTACTGGTAGAATCCTATAGGAAATATGACTTTTGTAGCGAGTTATCACAGACCGGTTAAAACTATTAAGAAGAGTTACCTTAGCCTTTAGCTAGGCCTTCGGGACGTCTATCTTTCGTGCCCACTTGGCTTCCTTCCGTTTTCATACTCCTTCTTACTCCTGCTTTATTCTTATCTTCCTCTTCTTTCCTGACTTGCTATTCCCATGCGCGTTGATCCTGTGTGGGAACACCTTCGTGCATGGGTTCCCCATATTTCTATCGTCATACTGTATGTGCCTTGCTTCTTCCTCTGTTAGATCGCCATTGTCGTGGAAACGGAGGCCTAAACTAGTCAATATAAGGAACAACAATAATAATAATAAACTATTAAGATCACCATAATTTGGCTTTCAGGATACTTCTTTTTCCATACTCACATTGACTCCAATTCCATGCTCTTAACGTTCTTTTTTAGTTTATTCATTCCGTATCCATTGTTCCTAGCATGTTGGTCTACTGGTACCCCGATTTATATTAACCCATTGATCATACTTTTTAACAGTCTTTTCATCATACCTACCCCATTTTTCCCCACATGCTTGTCTATGGGTACCCCCAATTTGTATTAGCCAATTGATCATACTCCTAACAGCCCTTTATTCGTACTTTTTCCATGCTAGTCTTAAGCTAGGTACTCCGACGTCTCTTAACCCAGTGATTGCTAACCTAATATTTAATTTCGTATCGGTATTTTGCTATCATGGATAACCTTGCATTAACACCAAGGGTGTTACCCTATCGGAAAGTCATAAGAATTTATTTTCGCTGTATACACGTGTATGGTTAGCGGCATCACGTAATATCAGGACTAGAAATTGCTTTAAGATTTCCGATTGGGATAATAAACTAGTAACTTCGCGAAGGGCTTGTTCTTCAAGCATGCACGAATCTGCTTGTGTACTACAGAAAAGAGTACTTCACTAGCCGGGTGACTTCTGTTTTGCCTATGACGTCATTAGGAGGTGCATTGGGACATGCAGTCAGTTAACTATTGCACGGCGGAAGATGAACCAACATCACAATGATCGCTCTCTGGCAATAGGCTCTGGCTGCCGGACTGGACGGCGTCGTAGTTGGACGACAGCCGACAGCCAGAGCCTATTTCCAGAGAGCGATCATTGTGATGTCTGTTCATCATCCGCCGTGCAATAGTTAACTGACTGCATGTCCTTTGCCTTTTCTCTCTCTTCGACCACCGTGTAGTCTGTAACAAATCTCTAACCTTGGCATAATAATGGGTTTGTGAAAATGAGTTGTTGCATCTCCGCTAATAGTGACCCTCTCGCCCATTAATGTGCAGTATATGATAGTTTCATTGCCGAAAATTTGAAAAACCAAATTCGTTGATATGCGGAGCTTTCTAAAAAAACTCCTTATTTATCTCTTCAAAGCTCACGTAGTCGAGGCTTGCTTATATTTTCGGGCTAATTTCCCAATCGAAGAAGTTTAGGCAGATTGACGAGGTTATATGGAAAGATTCAAATAATATCAGCTAAATGCATACAATCGGTCGCCTGGAATGGTGCTGTTTATGTTCTGTCTATGGTTCTGGCATAGAATTCGTTGGCGGTATTCGTGTTCGGCTGTATGGACCTGCAAGCGTGCAAGCCAGCCGTGATTTTTTTTCTGAGGGGGATTCTTCTCAGCAGCGCTTGGAACGGGGCCTGGGATTGCTTAATGCTCTACCTATTTATTACCCTGCCGGTATTGAATGCGTAGTTTTCATAGTATTAATTGTGTTTTTTTTCCCTTTTGCATTTGCAGGGTCTTCATGTCCAATTTTTAATATACGTGTTGACGAGTTATTTCAGAGTGAGTGAATGTCTTTTATGAGTTTGCGAAGTATAAACTGTTTACAACGGAACGAAAAGATGGTTCATCTTCACGTATATCTATATGAAAGTTGGGCGGCAAGTGTTTTTATTTTTACGAACCAACGTGAACAAAGAAGTATTTTATGTAACTATGTAGAGATTTCTTTTGTTGTTGTTACCAGTAGCTTACCATCTACTCTCTCGCGAGTGTTGTGAACTACCAGAATTTTATCTACTGTAATATAAGACTACGATGGGAGAAAATAATACTCGTATGCCTTGCAGTGTATTTGGTAAATTCCCAATTTCTTTATACACCATATCTGCCAGTCATTTCATATCAACAAACGCGCTTTACGTATAACACTATGTATGTAAATTAATTCATCTACACAGTATTCCAAACGCTTTGCACCATGCGTGCGAATGAATTCGTACATGAGAATTTCTGAAAATAGTTCATCTGGTAGACGAATTAGCTAATTCGTTTAGATAAATTCCCAAATTCGTTGCATTAGATTCGTGTGCGAATTATTTCAGTACGGCAAGATTCTAAAACGTGTTGTGCACCGAGAGAAATATTCTCGTTTTGTTGAAACGTTCGATGAATAAAATAGAAAACTGTTGGTTCGTAAAAGACTAAAAGGTGAAGTGTATCTACTGAGTCATTCAGATGATGTTAGTAGTAATTGTAACTGATCTTTCCCGTGTACGTTCAGCTATTTTACACTTTTTAACGCATATTTTTAGGCTCTACTTGCCCTCCATTGGGAATTCCCTTATAAACTTGTCAGTGTTAATTTTTATGTTTTTTGCCTTTAATTTATCATAGTACCCTCCAGGCTTACAAATACTAAGTTCTCTCCATGGTATATATTTCTAATTTTAATGCATGGACTGTGACTTGTTCCTTGCTAACCATTGTGCTGTGAAATACATAGTCTGTATCTTGGCATTTTGTATCATTTGCTCGCATTTATGTGGAGGAATAATAGTCTATATTCTGCGAACTCGTACCGTAGGTTAAAATTTTAGTGCAGTAACATGTGGTCCTGGTTGCAGCGTATGGCCTAATTTCTCCAGATCTCGGCCATGCTCAAGCTATCACCTGAATATTTTAACACGAAATGCTATTTTTTCACTGTTGATGCTCAGGAATGATACCGTTTTGCCAAATATATATCATCTACGTAGCTCACTCAGATGATCTACGAGGCTGTAACTGAAACTGAATCTACTGGCAGCCAATCGTATTTGGAGCAAGTTGACAGTATTATTTATTTTTGGAATGTGCTATACAGATTTAATAAAAACAGCTAATTTGAACGGCAGTATCAAATTTACTGCTAAGATTTTATCGCTAAACTTCCTTTGACGACTTACGTGCGAGATCTTCTCTCGTAGACCGGTCGAATGTCTCAGATTTTAGTCTTCACGTCCATTTATGTTTGAACCTGCATGACGGAAACTACATTGTGAACGAAGTCTTGCTCTATATACATAGTTAAATACCTAGTGACTCTGCCTATATTCATACAATGTTGGCATTCATCCATCAATAGCAGGGGCTTGTTTCCACGAATTAATGAGGCTAATTGTACGAGTATGCATTTTTGTAGTCTACTTTTATCCGGTTCTCTTACCGATGTCGCTGTAAAAGACCTTATTTTACAATATGTCGTCACTAGTTCCATAAACAAACACGTAACACCTTTTTATATCCTTCATTATTGCTCAGCCTTACATACAAAGTTGAATGGGGCCTAAATAACTCATTATTATTAGGTATCTTGGAAAATCTGTCTCTTGCATATTTTAAATCATTGTCTCGTCAAGAAGGGAAGGGCTTCATTAAGAAATTTGTTAACGCTGCATGCCCCAAGACATCTGCCAAACGTTGTACGTTATATTCACTGTTGTTTCATGACAGGGGAGGCATCACTTACATTTACATGGGTACTTTTCATCACTGTATCATCAAGTAAAGGCCTCATGCAGTAACTCGTTCATATTAGGTACCGGTATCGAAAGAAATCTACACACGTCTCTGTTATTATCACGGTATCGTCCTAACGAACTTTCCGACATTGAGTGTCTGAAGCTATCCGTTTCACTTACATACTTTATACAATAGTTCTAACATCTAAAACTGGCCTCATTCAGTAACATGACGACATCACATTTCTATAGAAATCCTCACCTTTTTTATATGCATTTTTGATCGTATCTTGCAAACACTGATTTTATTTTAAGCAGCTTATAACACAGCCGCTGATGTCTGCTTTTTGTCGCACTGGTGAGTTCTATTGATCGTTGGGTGCTTCGGGAGAGTGAGGTACCTACTGTAGTAATATTTTTCATATTGTTTGTCCTCTTATGATATTTATTTTGTTATATTTACGTTCAACTTTATCTATCTTTTGTTGAAGTTTCGGGAGAGTAAGGTGTCTGATGCTATTATTTTTTACTTTGTTTGTCCTGTTTTTTTTTTACACCTGTTCAAGTTTTCGCTATATTTACGACCATCCTTAGACTGTGATCATTAATAATTTCAACATTTCGTAAAAGCACAACGCAAATGGAAATCACAGTAATATATTACTGATTCAGATACCGTTGCAACAATAGGTTGTAAGGATGCAAAACTAACCTTTCATGCATTGCAATTTTTCAATATGGTCTTCTATAATTTTGTTGGTAGAAGTGACTTGATTTTCGAACGATATCAGATAGTAAAAAGTGCGCTAAGAAAATTGTTGTTCCAAAACCAGCACGATCCTTTCCCGTGCACACATGAGAAATATGTCCTTTCACGTTCTGCGCCAGCACGCCTAGCCAAGTATTTCCAGTTAGTACACAGCAAGACGTCCTGGGGGCCGGATACTCAAACGTCTCTTGTCCAGTTCTGTGAAGAAGTACCGGTATGTCACTGCTCTAATGTTATTACTTCTTTATACTGATTTGCACAAAATTATCGTAAAACTTGAGCTGAATGTCCCGGGATCGATCCCCAAGCCAGGTGAACTATCTTTTTTGTATTGCGCTCGGCGCACTGGCTCAGCAAACTTGCTTGGCGTGCGTAGCTACCTTGGGGGTACTACCTCTAGGCAAGAGAGGGGAGGAGGTAGGTCGTTGAACTTCTCGTTTATGCACCACAGTTCTTAGCGACCCGTGGTCGACTGTAGCTGCACTAAGTGCACTTACTCCTCTGGGGCCAGTTGGCCTATATCTGCCGTACGAACCACTGCGTGCAGGTTTCGCACTGGAGGGTGCAGCCAGAGTTGACTTTACCTCTTTACCTCTACCATCATATCTCTGCAGTTGTGCCTGCAACTGCACAGTTACAGTAAACTTTATAAGGCGTTTGCATATCCGACCCTTTGTTTCGGAGCATGTTTCTCAGTACTTGCAATTTTATGTGCGTGTACCAACTACCATTGCATACCTGATCACGCTTCCGTGTGGGCTGCGATCAGATGTACCATACATGACGCACTTTGCGATGTAAGTGACAAATTGTTGCTTCATTTCAAGAACTCCATTTGTATAATTAGTTTTGTATGTTGTTAGTTATTTTGAAAGTAGAATTCCATGAACGTGTGTGTGTGTATTTTAAATTTTAAGGCTGTTTCGTTTCGATTTTATTTATTGTGTTTATTTGCTAAATTTTTCTTGCGATCTCTTGGGTGTCGGGTGCATTATTATTATTATTTTCAGTAAACTTTCCATGTGCTTCTTATTGTTGCTACGTTGTGCCTATTTTTTTAAAAGGCTTGAAGGCTTGTGACGAAATTACTATGGAAAGTATCTGCCTGGAACATGGAAACAGTTTCTGTCGTAATAAGGTGCATTCTGTATAGCTCCAGTCAAGGCAATAAATAGCGTCATCAGCTGGAACAGTTGCCATGCAGCAGGCTAATCTCATGAGCTTAAGTTTGTGCGGAACCCCAGTCGGCAACGTTGGGTTCGCTGCTTCGATTCGAGTTTTAGGTGTTGATGCCAAACCGACTACTGTATCGTTAAGACGGCTTCAACTATCATACAGAGCAGGATTGTGCTTAGGCTCCGTATCAACTACGGGTAATCGGTTTCAGATTAACGCCGAATACTCGATCCAATCTTGTTTAACGAACGTTCATGAGCAAAGTTCTCGATGAGTTTAAGCTGATGAGATTTGCTTATCTCGATGGAACTATCCCAAGTGATGGCAAATCTAGAATTGTGTGATAATATGTGTAGCAGTGCTCTCTCACTGACTCCTAAGTGTCAGTAGAAATTACAATAGTAACGAAGCAACCATGAGAAAATTGAAAAATATGCACTACAGATCTTTTGAATTGCAATATACATGCAACGTTATTTTGCTCATCTAGAACCGTATTCCAGTGGCTAGTTATTGGTTAATTATTTATAGCTAAATGAGCCGATCGTACGGAAATTTCTTCAAACTTTTTACTTGCACACAACTACTTTTGCTCGCACTGTCAAATGCTAGTGGTGAATATACAGCACTGAGCCTCCTAAATCTCTGGTAATTGTATACAATTAGTATATATACAATGCAATGTACAGACATACTATTCAAGCATACACATCTGTGTGAGGCTTAGTTCTTTTCAGTCACCCCTTCTATACATGACTTGATGAACTATTGCTAGCAGAACTGCAAATTTCGTTAACGTTCATTTCTTTAATGATGAATTAGCGGAAAAAAGAAATTGACTGCGTTGTTCCCATGCGGCATTTGCATGTTATATTATATTGTACCTAATTCTTGAACGCTTTTTTCTAATTCTAAATAGCAATTTTAATTTCTAATTCAATTCAGTGTAACAAGTTAATAACAGCACGAAATATCACCAATTGAGTGTGGCCATTGATGGAAAAACCAAAATGTCTCTAGCAAAGTAATTGATCTGACGATACTTGCAGGCGTGCGCAAGGCCTCCATGACGACATCGCCGCTGCTAGCCAACCTTGTGGAGACGTATAAGCAGAACAATCCGCCTTCTGACGAAGACGACAACGATTGTTTTGAGGACGCCTCGCCGCACCTGAACAAGTTTTCGTCTGTCGTTAACCTGATGCGCAAAAGGAACATGCTGTCCAAGCGGTCCAAATCGGAACACCACATCACTGGACTCAACTCCATAAGCGCCCTTCGCACGAGTCGTTTCAGCGTCGGAAGCAAACCGTCTTCGGGTTGGGGAGGACTGTTCCAGGCCATGGCCGCTCAGGAAGAATCCAAAGGCGATCCGGACCAGCCGAAGAAAAACCGCTGGCTCAGCGTGCTCACCCCGGGTAACAGGGACTTCCTTCAGGGTGAGGGAAGAAAGAGCCCTGAAACGGTGAAGAGGCTCATCCTCGGTCACACCTCTTTTGATTTGGGCAAAAACGGCGAGCTGCTCAATGAGAAACAAAAATCTCCGTGTGAGGATAAGGAAAACATTGCTACCAAGTCACCCACCCGGGCGGAACGGAGCACTTCCATGGAGAGTAGCAGTGACGGAAGTGTCAACTCGGCCCATCGTGCGGCAGGCAGAAATAATTCCGTTTGGTCCATGGCTAGTTCAATGACCAGTATCGATAGCACCGAAGAGGAGCTAGAAGAACAGAGACGGCTGCTGAACCTCCAAATCAACCGAAACAGAAACAACAGACTGGAGACCATCCCCAGCGGCGACGGTTCCATGGACTGCGATGACAACAGTGTCTTCCATTCCAAAGCTGGCACAGATACAGGAAAGTCGGTTAATAAAAAATTACGCAGAACCAGCACTCCCAAGCGATTCCGAACAGCCAGTTGGAGCCAGAACTACTCTCCCGGTAAGGAACTCGGCAACACCATAGAAGAAGAAATATTTTTCTCAGACAAGGAGAGTCATGACGGATCTAAAAGCCTTCGGCCCAAGCCCATGAGAAAAATTGCTCTGCATGTCACATCTTCATTGCCTGGCCAAGAGTCAACGAGTCCTTTGGTTGAGGAAGAAGACACGAGACTGTTGAGACCCTACAGTGACAGNAAGGAGAGTCATGACTGTTCTAAAAGCCTTCGGCCCAAGCCCATGAGAAAAATTGCTCTGCATGTCACATCTTCATTGCCTGGCCAAGAGTCAACGAGTCCTTTGGTTGAGGAAGAAGACACGAGACTGTTGAGACCCTACAGTGAAAGTCGCCTGAAGAAAGGAAAATTGGAGAGACAGGTCAGCGTGCACGGCAGCAGCGGTACTTCTCCCGTAAGTCTACTTGCTTCTGCGAGGGTACTGGCCTTTGCTAGAAATAGGGAGGCTCAGAAATGGGGAGGGGGTTAGCAAGTCGTTGCATTAGGGCCTTTCATCGATGGCGCCCTAACTCTTGACGATGTGTGGTCGACTGCAGCCGTACGTTCCTCTGCGACCGGTTGGAGGCCTATATCTGTAGCACGAACCAGTGCGTGTGGGTTTGCCAGTAAGGGGGTGCAGTAAAGTTGACTTTACCATCGCCTTTACTACTTCTTCAGTGGAGCTGAGCTCGACTTTGTGGTAGCAGTTTCTCACTCTTAGCTCTGCCCTCCTGGCAGCTTCTTTTTTTATACGCCCTACGCCTGGTAGCTCTGCCCCATTTGTTGTAGGCTTACGGCGTGCGGCCATGCGGCCCTCTCACAATGTATGTAATTCGATTTTTCGGGAAGGCCGCAAGTTCCCGTCACTTTTTTTAATGGTAACTACAATATTTTTTATAACAGCTCACAGGTCAAGGATGGGATGTTTTGGCCCGAAATGTCCCGAAAAGTCTCTGGCCGCTAAGTTCCCAATAAAGGCTGCAGGGCGGAATAAGCTAGAAATAGAAGTTGCTGCCATAGAACCGCGCCCCAGAGCTATACAAGCTCCAGTTTTCATCTTTTTTCGCGCTCATTGTTCCAGTTTGCACATGATGGAGCGTTTTTTTTTTTTTTGTTTGTTTTCTGTGAGCTTTCTATGATATATTTAAGTCGCTAGGTTCCCCAGTTTATTACCCGCGTTACCTCTTATTTTTAGATCTTTATTGTTATGGATTAAGGGGGTTTAAATTTTGGATAGAAGTCACTTGTATTTAGGCGCCATCGATTAGCGCAGTAACAAAAAGTTGAGTTGAGCCCATTACGCTTGACTTGTCTGGAACTTCAAACAGGCGCATTGGTTTCGCCCTGTTGGATTGAGATCCAAAAGTAAACTGTTGATCAATTTCCCTTGAAATTCCAGAAAGTTGGTAGTGCTTACTAAAATAGAAATTTGATTCGTCTCGTGCATAATCGGGCTGCTTTTGACGTCTGCAACACAGTTTCAACTAGTGAAACCAATGCTCCTCTTTTAAATTGCACGCAAGTCAAGTCTGAGCTGAGTTACAAATAGCTTACGATAGTTTCGGTTCTGCTAGAATAAGTACCTATGGTAATCTTTTGTGCTCACATATGAAACCTGAAATCTCAGGTGGGCCACTCACCTGTGTTCCTCTACTGATGCTTTTTTTTTATTACAGTGCCTTTTCATTTTCACATCTTAATATCTGCACTTAGTATGATCGTTATCGTACTTTTTATTGTTTGTCAATCTTTTCTTTTAGTAATTTTTCCTCATCGTTTGACCCAATCTTTTGGGTATTACATCCGGATAAAACAGTAGGCTTATTTTCTCTTTTTTTTATCTAGTTCCATTTTTTTTTTTTTTTGCTGTTGAGGGGAAAGACGGTTGTTCCGATTAAATTACAAGATATTTACGATTACTCGTCGTCTTCGCATCGGAAATAGTTAAGAATGTTACATAACTGTAAAGAAGCTATATAAATATATGCTCTCTACCAACACTACTCGGATGATCCCGCACTTTGTTATCTCTTCCCATAAAAATTACTCTAATGCTGCACAGATAACAATACACACTAGCCTATTACTTTTAATTGCACAATGGATGTTGCACCCACATCTAAACTTGAACAATTTTTTCCTCATTAAAACTTCCTGCTGATATGCATAACTGTTCTGTACAATTATTAAAGCACTAGCTGCATGTATTGTTATCTAAACACTAAGTTGGGAACTTTAATAACTATTGAGATCTATCTTTGTCTTTTATCACATTGATGTGGTTATTGAATGAAAGAGGTAGGACATAGGCAGCTTTATTTTTCTCTTGTGCTCATTTTGTTCTGTACTCTTAGTGACACTATTTGTTCTGCCCTTCTCTATCTTTCCTGATTTCCCGTGTTCTATTTTCTTACGCGATTTGTGCCTCTTTTATCTCTTCCCACTTTTTCTTTCTATTGTTTTGTCGTGTGCCTTATGTATTTCCCATTTCTGATTGCCCCTTCGTTTTTTGTGTACTCCATTCCATATTATTCTTCCGTAAATGACAAAGCAAATGAAATGGTAAGCGGAATTATCTAATTTCTATTACTGAAAGCTTCCACCATCAATGTTGCCTCGCAAATATCTTCAAAACTCGCCATTCTTTTCACTGTTCACATACCCTGCTCGTAGTAGTAATTGTTTTCTGTTCTCGTATATCGGCAGAGTTTATCGGAGCAATTGAGTCACGAAAGTTGCGTTACTGTCATCGACAACGAAAACTTGGATACTGACCCCGTCCCTCATCCCGTCTGTACTGAAAATGAATCCGCCGACGACGAATCTCAAAATTTCACCGACACTAATCCTTCCATTGCTTCTGATGCAACTTCTCAGGATAGCTCGGCCAAATGTCTACAGTGCCGCGGTATATTGGTTTGTTTGGCGTGCAGAGTTGGGGCTCAAAGTGCCACTGAACAGCAACTTTTTACAGAAAATCCAACCACGAGACCATCGGATATTGATAATAAACTGGACGATGTGTTAGATGAAGTAGAATTTATATTGAAACTGCAGGACTCCATCGAGAGTTCGTTTAAGTTCTTCGAGTGCTACAGAGAGTCTTCGCTGAAACAATATGGCAGATCGGGTACCATTTTCAGTGCTTCTGACACTGGCCAAAGCATTGTTATTGAATCGCAGCAATCTCGAGTCGACTGTCCGGATCGTTGCAGCGCCACATCCCCCGTTTCTTTAACATCCTGCGACTCTGGTGTAGCCGAGACCTGGTGTCACCGTGGGGACGTAGCTGATCTGTCTAGACTAAGTAGCCGCTGTGAAGAATTCCCTCCTCCTGCTGCCGCCACAACTGGCGACAGAGGTAGAATTTTGGGTAACCGCCGCAAGGTGCCCATCCAGTTCAGCAAAGGGGTTCAGTCCATGCCAGAGACGTCGGAACCTCCGTGTGAAAAGTCGTTGGAACGGCGGGTGGAGTCTGCCACCGCCATGCTAGAAGACAACCACAACCTCCAGATGCTCCTGAGTTCTGCTGACTGTATCCCATCTCAGCTAGACGAGGTAAGACACGCTACTTAAAAAACCTTCCTCACCTAACGAGTAGCTAAAAAACTCGACTCGCTAGGCAAATTTCAGCTGCAGATTTGAAAAAGTGAGTTCTCAAGTATGCAGAAGCAAGGAGAAATACTTTTTTACAAACCGGTGTTGTTGACAGTTCTTTAATAGTCTCACAAATATACTCTTAAGCTACAAGTATACTTTATCAATACTGATCAACGATAAACATTTTTAAACATACATACAGATTTATTTCACTAAAAATAGAAAACAGGGATATCTTTATAGGTATAGAAAAATCTAAGTCGGCAGTCTATTTTCTAGCATTAATATGCTTTATTTACCCGTAACCTATAGTGCAGTTTGAGCTGCTATTGATATAAAATGAGGCCACAGGGCTAGATTAGCAAGGTTTACCTATCCCAAAGGGGAGTGAGGCCACCAGTGGAACTCCGTGTATAACCTTAGCTTCAGGTATTCCTTTTGGACATCTTTCATTTGAGACCACTTTGCGTTTGTCCATTCCTACATGTACCAATGGTAATGTAGCTGCTTCATCTTTTTTTCCACGTTTGTTCCGATTCGCGTTTATCCATTACGGGAACGCCCTTGTGCATGGATTCCGTTGTACGTTTCCCTTGACGCACGAAGCGCGTACATGAGGTAATGAGACTGACAGCGGTGCGCTACATCTGGCAACAAACGTGGCTTACGGCCTTTCCACACGATGGGGCAAGCTCTAGGAACTCTTCCAGTTTTGCTCTCTTTTTACGCTCCCCAGCTGCTAGAGAGCAGGGCATGCCCTACTTGTCAGCGAACTCAGTACTGACGGGCTGAGAGGTGACGTGTCACCTTGTGAACAATACATGGGCACATGACCAGAATGCGTTCCCGATCATAACAAGGGACCGTTGACGTTCGAGTACTTTAGTCGCCCGCACTCTCATGTCAGGTGCTGCCCCACTGCGTGTGGAAGCAAACGCGGACACGGTCACTGTCCCACGGCCATGTTCCTGGGGCGAGCCCCATCGTGTGGAAAGGCCATTACAGTTCGGATTAGGTGCCCGCCAACATCTGATGCATCCTCAGGGCGAGCTTGAAATCAGTTCAGCCAAAAAGTGATCAAGGGCAATTGTTTTCGTGAACTGTTTTTTTTTTGCTGCGTTATGAATATGAGTATAACAATGTGAAACAAAAGTGCGCTATCAAATTTTGCTTCAGACGTAGGCATAGTGCGGCTGACTAAAACTTTAATAAACCTTGACAAGGACCTAGGTGTTTCGGTGGTTCAAGACATTTTCAGAATCCCAAGACCCGATTGAAGATGTGTTTCGCAAAGTGAAATGATCTTCAACTACAAGAACTACCTAACGACAGTGTAAAAAAAACGTTTTCTTGTATGTTGTGACCGCCGACTGTCCATTAAAATGATTGCGGAAGAGTTGAATCTCACACGCACACACACATACACACACTAAAGCCGCTGCAGACGATAGTCTTTTGTCCTGTGTTTTCACTTCACCGCGTTCGAATATTTCGTACTGTCCTTGCAAACACGACTGCGTGTCTACTAAAAGTTTCGATAAAATGTTTACCGTCGTATTCGCTACCTTAGCCCGTGCCAGCAGTGCAGTGTCTTGTGTCTTTTCAAATTTTTAGTGCATGTCGTCTGAAAAACCAGTGATCTTTTTTATCGTTTATATAGACACAGCAACGCATTCGAACGCGGTTTAGTAAAACACAGGACATAAGACTATCGTCTGCAGCGGGCTTAACGCACATCAGTTAATAAATATTCCTGTAAATTCACAGTCACCTTATTCACCAGACTTTCGCCCTTGTGCGTTCTTCTTTTTCCCAAATTTTTAAACTAATTTATTTTTAGGGTACCTCTATGGGACGTAGGGGAATATTGGCAGCCGACTAGCCGAGGGTAATTCCAGTGTGTCAGTTGCAGTCCCGCTATAACACCCGCCTCGAGCACTATGTCGCTTCCCAATGCAACAGCGCTGCATTGTATTCCCAATCGAACAGAACCGTCTAAAGCATTAGTCTCATTATTTATTCACATTTATTATTCACTTTCAATAAAAACTTCCTTATGAATAAACCTGGGTGTCTACGCATATTTCAAGAAATTCGCATTGTATTATATATCTTATTTCTTTTGTTTATTGTAAATATGTGGTCTTAAACTTCTCAATAAAATAATAACAGGGACATATGATATACTGTATATTAAATCTTAAAGCATGTCAGTGATACCGCGCATTGCTAAACGACTCTCGGACCACAACTTTCTTGCCTTGAGATCGAGCTTCGCAAATTTGGCCGAATAAAACAGTAAAAAAGTAGAAGCCATTATTTTGAATGAAACTGAAAAATATTAATTCCGAGCGTTCCTCATTTTAACCAATAAACAACATGGATGTGTGATGCGAGGAGAAACCATACAAACGACGCTCGTATTGCTCACATTGTTACCAACAATTGACGCCCGTGTAGCATAGACGATCGTGCAAATTCTTCCTAAATGATATAAAAATTCCATTTACCTTTGATTCTAATCTTATAGTACATATGGAATGATATTAATACTGCCGGGTTTTGCTGACACGCCGTAGGCATGCCCTTGCTTTGTGTCATTTAATCTCCCGCGAACGAAGTGAGAGAGGTGATAATGTTTTCGTTGAAGAGTTAAGTGTATATATTTGTATATTTGTCTGTCCACTCAACAAGTGATCGAAGGAGTTGAGCAATTGTCATAATATTTTGTAGGGAGTTTGGTGAGTTGACCTAGATGTGACCCATGCCTAAAAACTTGTCCTAGCTGGCCATAAAAAAATAGCGGCGTTGAATTTTCCTCCACCGGGTTGAATTTGCCTCCACCGCGGCAGATCGTCTTACGCCACGAGGCCTCCCATTTTTTCCTATGTTCTTATTGAGAGATCTGCGTGGGGCTGTGAGCCCAGCGCCAGCCTTGGACACAGCACCTGCATGAGGAACTAGGATTAGCTGGCCATCAAAAATTATTTCGTTGAATTGCTCCCACCGCGGGTGATGGTCTTACGCCTCGAGGCGTTCTAGTTCTCAATGTTTTACTTCTAATGACTGCTTTATATCCCATTATTCATAGTATCTGGCTTGATTTTACCAAGCTTGATGACCCTCAGTTGATCATATCCTCAATCTCTTACAATAAATTACTTGCCTATTCTTTTTCCTCTCTTAGAGAACTGTGGTGTTAAGAGAGGGACGTAAAATACTAGAGTAGGTAGCACTCTGAGAACGCATACCTTTTCCAAGCAATGCAATGTTAACGAAAAATTCTAATTGGTCATGAAAAATAAATTTCTATTTATCATCACCAAAATTTTGGTCATTCGTGCTTCTCAACGTGAATGACAGTTCTTGAAAGTTTTTAAAGAACCGCCCGTAACTTTTTGAGTTATTTATTGACATAAAAAGAAACACAGAAACAAACGAACAAACCGACTGACAGCGTCACGAAAACTTAGTTGTTCTTCGTAACATTTCCAACAATTTCTGCAAATATCATAAAGATCCGTTCATAACTATTTGAGTTGTTATACCAAGAAAAAGGCAGACAAACAATTTTTGGTTGGACGGATCTTCACCAAGTTAATCATCTGTTACTCCTTATATAGCTAACATTCCTTGTAAATTTCATAAAAATCAGTCCATAACTTTTTGAGTCATCTTAGTGACAGAGAAACAGACAGATGAACTACCGACAAACACATGACCTTCTTGGCTTTGGTAGCTTATAATAATAACTAGAGCACTCTGAGAGCGCATACCTCCGGCAAACGAGGCAACGGTAGCAAAAAATTGAAATTGGCTCTGAAACCATAATATTTTTGTATGTATAAACTCCAAAATCTAATAATTTGTGCCTTTTGATAGTAATAACAGCTTGTCCAATTTTTATGAAGATACGTTCATAACGTTTTGAGTTATAAATACTGCTAACAAACGTTGTGACAAATACGAGTCAAACATACAAACAAACGAACCGATCTCCACCAAAATTTAATTATTTATGTCTTTTAACATTACTAACAACTCCTATAAATTTTATAAATATCCATTCATTATTTTTTGAATTATTGTGTTAACAAGCATAAAATTAAAAACAGTGACAAATGAACGAACAGACAGATCATTATTAAAATTTGGTCGTACTCTTTGTCATATACCTAACAACTCATGTTAATTTAATAAAAATCCATCCACAATTTTTTGAGGTATGGTATTGAGAAAAATGAGGCAGGCAAACAAACAAACGGATGGACATATCTTCACCAAAAGTTAATCATCTGTTCCTGTTAACATACCTAACAATCCCTGTCAATTTCGTCCAAATCGGTTCATAACTTTTTGAGTTATCTTGGTGACAGACAGACAGAGGCAAAAAGGCAGACGGACAAACAAACACGACGAAAACATAACCTCCTTGGCGGAGGTAATAATAACTTGTTTAATAAAGTTATCTGACAAAAGCTTAGGGACGAAGAAAACGGGGGTTTCGTTTCAATATTTGTTTTTGCCGCCTTTTCATGACGTAACGGGCCGCTAATAAACTTTATTTTGCGTCATTATTCATTGCCTCAAATTTTGATTTATTCTTATTATTTAGATTACTTGAGTCTCATTAAGTAGTAGGAGCCTATTGTTTGTCTCTAGAGTAGCCATTATTTTCCCCGCAGGTTTTACAACTAGATGGCAGTGTTATTCGTACCTAAGATAATTACTCTGTGTAGAGTAAGTATTCATAACGTTGTAGAGAATTTGTTATTTAAGAAATGGGTTGCTTATTGCAACACCGAAACAGACTAAAACATTGGTGGCGCAGCATGTACCTATGTCACTGACGCTAAGGAACATCTAATTTATCGTACAAGTGACTATATATGATCACTTTCATACTTTCTCAATGCTATACTGTAACTACGAAAGCGCTTTCAGCCGTTCGACGAAGAATTTACTCAATCGCGCCTCGAGTCCCTTACGGTTCATGATGCAAACAATACGTATCTTTAAAAAAAAATTATCAAGCGTTACGAATATGGACGCACTGGAATTTTTCACAAGTCACTCAGAATATTGATTTTTATTGTACCAGAAGCGCTGAATGACAGACAGTCCGATTTTATCGTTTCTTGCCGCTTATAATGTAATTTTGCCTTGACAGATGGGTCGTCTTTTCGGCGTACAACGGGCGCTGTGCCGAAAAATTCTCTCATCACTCCAGAAAAAATCGGAAGCTACTGACCCTGAGCCTGCTTTTTGAAAAAGATAGTTAAATAACTTTCTTACGTAGTACCGTGCAGTACGTCCTCAGCTACATACAACTTGTCGTAACTCTTGGTCCCAAATCCATTACGTAGTACCGTGCAGTACACAATAACAATTTCCTTCAGCTTTTTGTCTTACCAGAACCTGCAGTTATTCACAAAGAAGCGCATTCATCTACCCTGTTGCTGTCCACAGAAAATAGATGCTAGTGGTCGAGTTGGCATTTGAAACTGCCACATTCATCGAAATATGTTCCACCGAATAGACTGTAAGATAAGATGCAGCACTGTCGACCATCGGTGTGAGCAGCAACAAAATTGCGTAGTGTACCATAGCCTGTGACCTCCATGCACCGGTGGATGCAACCTACAACTGTAAAAAAATAAAAATTATATCATTAGTTATCTGTAAATTCAAGCGATAAACTTGATACGAATTATGTTATTGTGGTACCTTGACTTACGAGTGCACAAACTGACAAGTTTTGCGAGATATGAGCCGTCGGACGGTCGACTTTTGCTTGGGAGTTGCATCCCACAACCCGATTGTAGAAGAGTTTAAGATATGCTGTGCCGCCGCTGGCGTATGCAGCGTTTCAACAAATTCAGTGGCGAATTTGCCGTGCCAGCAAACTGGGTAGCGAGCTCGGACACGGACTTAAATGTACTCGTAAGTCAAGGCGCATCTGCAATTAATATAACACCTCCGACACGGACTTAAATGTACTCGTAAGTCCAGGCGCATCTGAACTTAATATAACACATCTCAAACTGCTTGTTTCAAGAAGAAGAGCAGGCAAAAAACTACTGTTGGGTGCTTGCTATGGTACTAGAGTTGTGATACGAAAGTTTGTGGTGCCATGAAAAATATATATCCGCTATAAGTGATACCGTATATTATAAGAATTGTTTTCTCTCGTTTGTTGTGTAAAAAATAAATGTTCCTATTTCATTTTCTTACGTTTTATAGATGTCGTAGTCTTTGCGTTATAAATTTCATTCGCCTATCCATCGATGTTTCATTTTATCACCATAATTTTTTCATGAATCGTATATCGTTTGTACTGCTTTGAGTTGCTGAAGAGATATAACAATCTGTTGAGTTCTGAAATGTATACTGAATATTTAAAATATCTGAAGGCAAATACTGCTTTTTCTTTACAACGTTTAGAGTTAAGTAAACTAAATAATTTAACTGGTTTCCGTAGAGTTTCGTTCCATGCTAACTTTGATGCTAAATTTAAAAGAATGCTTTGGGACATTTTTGCAAAGTCTTGTTCAAATAGGAGCATAAATTTAGGGCTAAGCAACTTAAATGTATCGAGAGGCCTACGTAGACTTTCACTAGGTTGAAAGTTTCGAGAGGTGCGTAAATCAAATGTTTCTACTGATTTCCGTAGAGTTTTGTCAAATCTATGCTGTTATCTAATGCTCATAGTAGTGTGATAGTAAAAATAGGCATTAGTGACGTTATTCCTATGTATATTTTAATTGCAAGCTATTTGAGCCAGTGCTATAAGGCAAATTATGATTAGATTACCAACGTGAAGTTTAAAAATAGGGTCATGACCCTTGCACTATATGGTTGGAAGGAGAGGGTTATTAGAGATCTAGTATTTATGTAAAGCATAACAAATTGCTCTAAAGATTTTACCATTTGTTAAGATTACAAGAGTGTTATGAAAGTTACACAATTTGTGAAGCGTAAGAGGGTATTTGGATTTTGTACTAAACGTGCGAAGTGCAAGACAATTAAATTTACGAGCCAAGTTAATATTTTGGGATGCCTTAGGACTTTGATATATCGGGGTGCCGTAATGCACCTATTGATCACTACATATCTATACATTGGAGAAGTAAATAAGAAAGCCTTCTGGGATTTTAATTTTAAAACTAAAATCCCAGAAGGCTTTCTTATTTACTTCTCCAATATGACCTAGCCTGGGAGTCCTCCAATCTTCGAATCAATATCTATACATGTATGTGTATGTCCACATGAGTCATCAATCATATAGGTTAGAGACAGATAAATTTTGCTTATAAATTCTTATTATAAGCAATACCTCTAGTGCATATGTGTTCATTTCAGTATCGTAACATAATATCGACATATGATGCTAACATTACGTATAATTTTTATGAGCTGCAACTTATTGTAGTAATTGTTCTAATGTACGGCAGTTTATTCTAGTAATTGTTGTAATATGCTGCAATATTTTCTAGCAATTGTTATTAATGTAAATAACTGCTTGTACGATCTTTAATTCTTGCAATGTACTCAACTATCGCTTAACTTACGTTGTTGATTTTTTTGGTCATTATTAGGTTAAGTTTGGTAAGTCCGCAGTTGTAGATTTAGTCACTCGAAGTTTTTTTTTTAATAATTAGGGACATTCAAACAGCTACGTGCGTTATCATAAGTATGGTGATTTGCATCTGGCTACTTGTACTTTGACTCTAATCAGCAAACCGAAGGGATACGTTTTCTCTGCCAATTTGATTTCTATTTCGAACATCTACTAACAGTCTTTGTTCTGTTCTCTTCCTTTTTTCCCCCCGACTTGATAGTGGCATACGTTTGTTTCTTCGTGCGTGCTCAGCGTTTGGTTCACTACGTGTCCCTTCCTCCTCTCTATCTATTGAAATAGCGTCGCAGTGGCAAGAGACGCTCACACTAACAATTGTTGCGATAGTAATGATAATAATCAATTAGATTTCTCTTCTGTTTCTCCGCGGGTCTCGCCGGGAAATTAAGCTTAAAGTGTACTGTAAAAGTCACAACCTGCCTCGCTGATAAATCTAACGGGTTATAGAATGGGCTTTTTGTTCACATAGTAATTTTCATGCCTTCTCTTATGGAACAGGATATCTGTTTATATCATTTCTAGGTCAATGTACCTCAATTGAAAATCAACTTGCCATTAATGACACTCAACTTCTTGAAAAAAGTTGATATGTCTTAGTGGGACTCAATTTATCTCAGAGCAAAATCAAAGCTTTATTAATTAACGGCACTAAGTTTGATATTAACAAGAAGAAAAATTCTCGCTCTCTTCAGCGAACTTCAATATGTCAATAACTGAAGGATTTTTACGTTGTTACTTGTGAATAATTGAAGTACAGTTGAGACAGTTTAACCTGAAAGAGACACAGTCGCTATGTAGCATCGAAAATGTCATCATTATCTACGCTTTGTATTATACAGCTGGAGTTGCTGTAATATGCATGGTACGTGTTTAGAAAACCTATCAGTTCTGACCTTTATAAAGCCAAACTGATGCAATAAGTGCAGTAGAAGCGAGGTTGTATCGGCAACGACGCGGTGTGTGTCCGAACTCGGAGCCCCTGGGAACAATGGCTGTTCTATTTTGCTATGTTACGGGTTATGTATTTCCGGGGCGACTCTAGTTTCAAAATTTGCGAATTTTTTTTTTTTTTTCTTATTCTGATTTCAAAATGATTTGACCTAGAAAATTAAATGCGTTTAAACTATGATAAAACATTACTATGTACGCAATAGTTATGATAAAACTTGTGATCGGAATAAAATAAAAGAACGAATAAAAACGCCTAATTGTTTACCTATGATTATTATTGCACTCCAAGGTTTACCACCGCACCCACACTCATCAACGGGCGTCTCAAGCAGCGTCTGGTGCTACTAAAAATTCTGCCAGGGCACCCACGACGTAGAGAGAAATCACAACGATGGGTTTAGATTTACATTTAAACAGAAGACTAAACAGAGGCCTGCTAAAGGCTCGTCTACGCGTTAATCTTTTGAACGCGTTCACTCGTCCATTCGTCCGAACGTTGAGTAGCGTCGTTGGCAACATAACTTCGTGAACGCTGCAAACGTTATTAAAATGTTAGCCGTTAAGTTGGCTTTCACGGTAAGTGTCCCAGCTAGACAAGTTACGGTTAGATCTTAAAATTTGGAGTGAAATAAACTTTAAAAAAAGAGTGCACTTTTCTGCTGTTGCTACGACACATTTGGACGAGTGGATGAGTGAACACGTTGAAACGACGAACGTGTAGACCGGCCATTAGTTTCACCTAATTACTGGTCCGTCTACTGCCAGCTAGCCTACCTGTTCTATTTCTATTCCACTAGTAAACATCAGCATACCGTACTGGAAATTTTTCTAAGTTTGGGTAACCGCAGCATTACACACAGGGAACTCCCTTTAGATACTGCAATAAAATAGACAAAAAACGTTTTGGCTATTTTAGGGCTAGATCATCTAGTTATATATTTGCTTTAAAGATTAGTTTGCCTCGTTCGTATGAATAGGTTTTGAAGTGTAACGTATATGCCACGGCATGAAACAACGAGTTACGTAAGTGCGCTACATTTAGTACGAAGAGTTAGCTTTGTTAGGTTCTCGTCACAGATTTTTTTTTTTTTTGCATTATCAGTTTCGCTACCGAAGTGATATCAGTGCGTTGGAACTGCGAGTTTCCATTCACATTTCTGCCAAAAATACATGCTGCGTCTCGTAGTGAACAACGTTCTTACAAGAGAACACTTGGCCGGCAGGGTTTTACATAACAAATGCAATAAACACGTAGTAAGAAGTTAATAACACATTAAACACATGTAAAGACAATATATACATATTAAAAAGTGGTCAAGATAAAGGTAAAGTGGTAAAGGGTAACCCTATAGGTTACCCTTCGTATCTTCATTACTTCCTTCCGCCTTCTATTCCTACAGATGTAACTTTCCTCTGTACTTCCTCTTCCTTCCCGACTTCCTGTTCCCATGTGCCTTAAACACACTCGTACATGGGTTCCACCTTTCTATCGAGATGCTATGTATCCCTTCTTTCTTCCTTCGTTAGATCGTCTTTGTTATGGAAAAGGAGGCTTAAACTGCTCAATTTGATTATAGTAATACTAATAACTCGAGTACTCTGAGAGCGCATACCTCCGCCAAGCAAGGTAACTGTTCCAAAAAATTAAAATTGATTCTGAGACCATGATTTTCATTGTATCAACACCAAAATCTAATTATTTGTGCCCTTCAACAGTGTTAACAGCTCTAGTAATTTTTTTGAAGATCCGATTATACCTTTTTGAGTTCTACTGCTAACAAACATTATGACAAACACGAGTTAAACATACAAACGAACTAACCGATGTGCACCAAAATGTAATACTTTATGTCTTTCAACATGTCTTACAACTCCTATAAATTTCATAAAGATCCATTCATTATTTTTGTAGCTATTGTGCTAACAAGCATAAAATTGAAAACAGTGACACACGAACGACTGGATCTCTACAAGAATTTGGTCATTTACTGTTCGTGATATACCTAACAACTCACGTACATTTAATAAAAATCCGTCCATAACTTTTTGAGTTATGACAAACAGAAAAATGAGGCAGTCAAACAAACAAACGGATGGACGGATCTTCACCAAAGTTAATCATCTGTTCCTTCTATAATAATACCTAACAATCCCTGTAATTTTCGTCCAAATTTATCCGTAACTTTTTGAGTTATCTTGATGACAGACAGAATGACAGAGAGACAAACCCAACGAAAACATAACCTCTTTGGCGGAGGTAATTAATGCACAGAAATACAATATATTACAAAATAATCATAACATTCAGCAATTATAACACTGAAAATTAAGAAAATACACATGCATTAATGATCAACTGAATAATTATAAACAATAAACACAAATTAGCTATAACAATACATAACAGCAATAGCAGCATATTGTACGTCGGTAGTACTTACGGCTCCGTTCACGCTCGATGAGACGTCTTAAGGTCTCGCCTGATTGCCTCCCAGCCTTTGAACGTTGGCAGGATCGGGACAAACTTGGGCCATGACCACCTAAAGTGATTTGAAAATGCAATCATCCTTCATCACTTCCTAGCTGAGTTTTGAATATTTTCAACAACTTATAACGGAATGACTAGAACATCAACTATTGTTCGAGTATAAACTAAAGCACTCTGAGAGCGCATGTCTTCGTCAAGCTAGTCAATATTAATGAAAAATTTAAATTTTCCCAAAATAAGTATTTCAATGTTATCATCACTAAAACCGGTCATTTGTGCCTCTTGACAGTAATTTTCTTGAAGATCCGTCCGCAATGTTTTGAGTTATGTTTGGACAAACATTAGTCAAACAAATAAACGGAAGGACCAATCTTCACCAAAATATGATTGTATTTTTTTTTAACATTTCTAACTAGTCCTGCATATTTTATAAAGATCTGTTCACAACTTTTTGAGGTATGTTGCTGACTTACATTCTGATCATTCTGACAAACATGCATTTGTCAAAAGCAGAAACGGACGAACCGATCGTCACTAAAATTTGATCATGAACTAAATCAGTCTTTTATTATTTTTAACAACTCCTGCAAATTTCTAAAAAATCCGTTAAAACTTTTTGAGTTATGCTACTGATGAACATCGAGTCCAACAAACAGACAAACAGACCATCAGAAAAATTTAGTCATTTGCTCATCGAAATATACCTAAACAAACGGACAAACAGACCATCAGAAAAATTTAGTCATTTGCTCATCGAAATATACCTAACAATTCCTGCTAATTTAAGGAAAATCTATCCATAACTTTTTGAGTTACGGCTCCAAGAGAAAAGAGGCTGACGAACAAATATTTGAACGGATCTTCACCAAAAGTTAATCATATGTTCTTCACATGCCTAACAATCCCTGTCAATTTCGTAAATATTCGTTCATAACTTTTTGAGTTATCTTGGTGACAGACAAACAAATTCACTAAACATAACCTCCTTGGCGGAGGTTATAATGATCTTGAGTTCACCTACTATCCGAAGTTCTACAACAATCATCCGTAGAACAGCAATCACCCAAGATCAGCAGTGATTCATAAATCAACTTTCCGACGATCGACAGTCAGCCGAACAATACCACGAATCCGAAAATCAGCAGCCATCGGAATTAAGTCCAACAATCGTCCCGTGATACAGAATCATACAGATAGCAAGTATCCATACATCCATAATCGTCCAAGCACAGATCAACTTTCACAATTATTATCCGTGAATGAAAAACAGGAAGAAATTAAGTACGTAATACTCAGGATATAAGCACATTAACTACATTCTGCTATTCAATTGTAAAAAAGTTCCCAGTATTACCAAGGATATAGCAGGTGTTTTTATATAATGATATTACCTTCTAATTGCAGCCATGCCTATGGGGAGGTCGTAACACTGAGTGCTGGGGTGCATCTGGTGTTGCTGTTGTTGCAGTTGCGCTCGCCATTGGGCCACCCCACGCTCACGAGCCGTTCCTGTTCGCCATGCATCGGGTTAATACATTTGTAGATAACCCTACACCACTCGTCGCATCATTATGCCTCTAGCAACACCCTCCACAGCTACGAACTCCTCCTCCAGGAATCACAAATGTTAACGGCCAAAGCTTCAGCGACCACCCTAAACCATTACGTTTATCGTTCATGCCCCTACTAACTTAATGTCTCTGAGTCCCCGAGAGTCTGCTGCAACTAATCGTGCTTGAACGACCACCTCTTAAGTTATCTGCATTTTGTGTTTCTTTCTTTCTCAGATATCTAGGTAATTAATTCGACATAACTGCAATATCGTATCGGCCAGGGCATTAGTCCCGGCTGCTCTGTGAGAATGGGCCTGTTAATTCGTCTGCTGCCAGTTATCTAATCTAATGTAGTAGGCAAATATCAGCACTAGCCAATCAGCGAAGAGGAAGTATCGATATTTATCGACTTGAAGCATAATTGTGCCAAAAGACGGCAACGGAAAATAGGATTTTCAATCCAAGACACCCAAACATTTTTCTTGCGGAGAAGGTATCTTTGATACGGCGGGGACGCACATGGGCTCTTGCCTGCATGACCGTGTCTAGACATGTTCATAATAGCTTTTGAGAAATTCCAATATTTCCCATTTTGGCCGCCAGCGTCAGAGGCCACTTTTGGACCCAAGAGTCAAGTACTGTTGCGGTCTTTGGTCCATCACTCACCATGCATTGATGTGAGCTTTTTAGTATTATGTATATGATCGTCAGAGCTGATGCAGCTACCAGGGTTTAAAAAGTAATTGTAGACGTTATTTTATTTTATCAGTGTGAATCTAATGTCTTCAGCGGCAGAGTCTAAACACTAAATGAGCAATAACAGAAGTGACTAAAACGAAACCTCATTTTGAGCGCCATCGACGGCATATATTGACGCCCAGTTTATTCATTTACGCGAAGTGCTCCCCAGGTGTACCTCTCGACATAGGTTGATGCATTTTTTATCGTTATTTTATTGCTTGTCTACAGCTGTCAGTATCGACATGAATCTTTCTATGTCAGGGCAAAGAGATTAGAATACAGAATACATATTCTAAACTCTTTGGTCAGGGCCACTCTTGCATTTCCGCTGCCAACTTATGCGAGGATGTACAGCTCAGACCGTATCTATGATACAGACTTGCAATATGTAACGGAACGAAGTGTTAGCTATACACATCCTTATATCAACTGCATGTGCGGCTCCTGCATGAGAGTTTGTCGTATGCCAGGATCGCACTTTAGAATCATACGATCAACATATGAGCGAATGGTCAACTCACAAGGTTTTTTTCAACTTGGCATTTACCACTGGTACCGTGGACACCGAATTCTATTGTGCAATCGGGACGAGGAGCACATTGAACCTCAGATCATAAATTTGGGGTGCGATTACCTAATGTGGTCCTAGCTTTAGATTTGTTTCACTCACTACGTGAAAGTATTCCTGCCACCTGCCAGGAACACTTAATAGGGCAATGGGACTAAATAAAAACAAGCTAATCACATGGTCGCAGCCGCTCGCTATAGGTGCTCTCTATCTGCGGCTCAACAGACCACCTGGGCCATACCTGGGATAGTGTTGTCCAGTATGAAGCCCAGCACACCACTGACGACATACCTGGGATAGTGTTCCCAGTATGAAGCCCAGCACACCACTGACGACATACCTGGGATAGTGTTCCCAGTATGAAGCCCAGTACACCACTTACGACATACCTGGGATAGTGTTGTCCAGTATGAAGCCCAGTACACCACTTACGACATACCTGGGATAGTGTTGTCCAGTATGAAGCCCAGCACACCTTTTACGACATACCTGGGATAGTGTTGTCCAGCATGAAGCCCAGCACACCACTTACGACATACCTGGGATAGTGTTGTCCAGTATGAAGCCCAGCACACCACTTACGACATACCTGGTATAGTGTTGTCCAGTATAAAGCCCAGCACACCACTTACGACATACCTGGGATAGTGTTGTCCTGTATGAAGCCCAGCACACCACCTACGACATACCTGGGATAGTGTTGTCCAGTATGAAGCCCAGGACACCACCAACAAACATAGACGTGGAGAGGAGTACCAGCAACACCTGGTCCAGTTCAGGTATCCCTGTCTTCAGCATCTCTTTGTTTTTCCCCGATTTTATCCACTGCGAAAAATAACAATTGACATCACTAGGTGTGCATTTCTTAAGCACAAATAACTATACGAAGTAACAAATGCGAGATAGCATCCCGCTTAAGGAAACTAGCTATCTCTTTGATAGTTTACAGTCCATGAAACATTTCTGCAAACAAATTTGACCGCCTCGTGTACGCGAACCTGCGTTTTTAACTCGCTTTGCTTACTAAAACAAGTTATCCAAGCTTGTCACATTAATAATATCTAGTATCAATTTTGTCTTCATTTCTATTAAGGCGGGTTCACACGTTTGTAAAATGAAAAAGTTTCTTCAGCTCCGCGTCCAAAAGCGCTGCTAAGTCCGTTCAAACAGCTTAAAAGAACAGAGTTTTCCCAGTTCTAATTTACTGCAAATTAGAAGAATTACGTGGAACTTCACTACTGACAGTTGCAAAGTAAACTGACTTGTCGGGTAACATCTTAGCAATTTTTGGTAGACACATCTGTGCTTACTGGTACTCAACAAAATATTCGGACTGTTAACTGAGAAAATTCGTTCATTTGATCATCATGTAAACCTTGGTTCAGTTACAACAAATGACATGTACTGGCAAGCAATGGCATTAGCTACACATACGTACGCACACAGATTACCTTGGTTGACTGCATGCATGATGCCGAGACCACACTCTGCAATCGCACGCTCAACTCATCAAGGGGTCGCCCTGCTTGCACGCCGTTCATCCTACCAACTTTTACAATATGTCAGGATCATGCGCGAGCTGGAAGTCCGATCATAAAGTTTAGCCTGCACTTGCTTACTGTAGCCCCGGCAAGAGCAGGTAAATAATTACCTCTTCTCGGAAACCCACAGGTGTGCTACATTCACTCACATGTTTGCTGCTCCTATGCAGTCATAAACAAGTCACCTGGCCCTGTAAAGCAGGATAACAGCACTCCATGACAGGATACCCGCGCTCTATAACAGGATACCTTCCCTCGCAAACAGGATACCCGCACTCACCATAGGCACAGCGAGGCCCGTGAAGATAGAGAACCCCAGGACGAAGAGGTTGCGAGGGGATGTGAGCCGCACATGCTGTAGAGCCGACAAACCTACTGAGGTGATCATGCTGAACACCACCACGAATATGCCTCCGATGATAGGCTCGGGAATAATAATAAACACAGCTCCTACTTTGCCCATCAGTCCACATAAGAGCATGATCCCACCCGCGTACTGGATGACCCTGCGGGATCCAACCTGGAAAAATACGATAATGATTACATTGTCGACTTCAAATTAGCACTAAAAACGTGAGGTATATCATGCGTATTAGATGACCCTGCGGGATCCAAGCTGGAAAAATAGATAATGATTACATTGTCGACTTCAAATTAGCACTAAAAACGTGAGGTATATCATGCGTATTAGATGACCTTGCGGGATCCAAGCTGGAAAAATATGATAATTATTTAATTTTTTACTTCAAATTAGCTGTAAAAACGTGCGGTATATCATGCATATTAGATGACCTCGCGAGATCCAACTTGGAAAGCACGATAAGTACTCAATTTGTGTTTTCAAATGAAGAACAAAAAAAAAAAAAACCTGCAGCGTTTCAAGCAAATGGCGACGTCAAATCAGTAAAATTCTACAAGGCAGTGCACCCATATCTTAATATCGACGACAGTATTAATATTTATTGCTCTTCTCATACCCCAGGGTTAATCGTGATCGGAGGAATTTAATAGTCACGAATTTTGGACGCAAAGACAAAAAGTGTTTACTTGTAGAATTTCATTTTCCTGTGACTGGTACTTCTAGGAGGTTATCCCCAACAGAAGTGTCTCTGGCGAAATAAACGCTATAATAATTTATGACCACAACTCACGTCGTTAAACTCATTTTCAAGAGGGCTCAAACATACATAAAAATAATCAATGGATACGAAGTGGCAGGAGGCAACCATCACAGCGAGGCTTATGTCGAGTGGTGGGTACAGAATCACCTGGACTTCGAGTCGGGGAGCTTCCATGGGAAGAATATTCAAGTAAGCGTACATGAACCATCGTAAAAACGTGCTTAGAAGCAACAAATTATTTTCAAATAAGTGAATGAATAAAATGGAAGCGTACGACCTCATTACAGAACTAGAAAGCCTCGTGGCGTAAGACCATTACCCGCGGTGGGGGCAAATTCAACGCAGTCATTTTTGATGAACAATGTTTGGGCACAGCCCCGATCCCAGAGAGTAGAGCTTCAATAATAACATTTGATGTTCAGCTAGGCCTAGTTTTTTGGGACGGGTCACATCTAGCTCAACCCACCAAACTCCCTTCAAAAAATTATGAACATTGCTCAACTCCTTCGACCGCTTTTTGGGTGGACAGACAAATACATATTTATTATATGTATACAAATATATATATATATATATGTACTTAAATCTTCAGCGAAAACATTATCACCGTTTTCACTTCGTTCGCGGGTGATAATAACACCATAGCTTGGTGACAGCATTGGCACCAATGATTTTACTCGTGGCCCGGTGTCCCTGCCGATACACAATAGTCTTTCGGTAACGGTTGTGAAGCTTTACGGTCGCTATTCCTCTTCCGGTTTGACCGCAAGGGCCTAAGGATAATATTACGTAACCGTTATTGCTCGTCAACGAAGCAGCTCTTGCAAGACCCAGGAGCGTCACAGCTTCTTCGTACGTCTGGCCGGTGCGACAATTTGTCAGGTGATAACATCCTTGGCAAAAGAACACCTCTACAACTCACCTTGGTGACAGCGATGGCACCGATATTCTGGCTGTAGGAAGTGGTGCCGCTGCCGGTGCCAAACAGCCCGGCAAGAAAGGTACCGCAACCTTCTGTGAAGATCCCGCGGTTGATGGCGTGTGGAGGAGGAGGCGGAGCTCCTGTGGCAAACGGAGCAAGATGTAAAGTCAACTCGACCACAGAGCTCAACTACGATATCCACATGCACTAATTCTAACTGCAGTTAGTAGCCCACTAGGTTTCAGGAAGCACACGGCTGCAGTCGATCATAGATTGTCGGAGCTATGACATCAGAGACGGAAGACTAGTGTATCAATTGCAAAAACAGCCGCCTCCCCCCATTGACCATCACTATTTGGGCATGCCCGTAATGAATATCTCCGACACAACAGCATTAATTTCCTCAGTGAAACTCACGGGGTAACTGCAAATACCTGCGATATTTGATAACTTTGAAGTTATTCAGGCAAGATGCGGGTGGTGTTATGAACGCCACCCGTCATGTGTGGTGTCGTGCATGCATGCCGTAAGCAACGGGAAAGCCAGGTCGAGTTATAGCCACACAGCACGTAACCCCTCACAACTGATTATCTGACACTTCCAGTGGGTACTCGAACCAAGTTAAATCAGTACTTTTTTCATATTTTAGGATTGAGACTTTGACCGAGTCCGTTCGACTTATCAGATCACGGGACGTCGAGGAAGTAAAGCCTGAACTGTTTTTTGCTTTGTGGAAAATGATAACCAGTGGGCAGACAGGATGCGGTCACACGTCGGGTGAGGACTTCCGCTTGAGGTAGTAATTCATTCTTTTATCTTCACTGGAAACATTTAGGAATTTAATTGATTCGCGCATGAAAGGATAAATTCATTGCTGCCAAGACTGGATTCTAATCATCCGGAATAAGAATAAAAAATGACGTCACAGCGACTATTGAAAATCAGGTATGCTCGAAGATTATCTGGAGTCGAATCGTATTAGAATTAAGTTGAAACCAGTCTTAGCGATTATTGCTGAAAGATCACTTTATTTGTGACCAATATTTTTGTATTCATTAGCAATGAAACTACTCTTTATGACGATTTTTTAACATGCACTGCCACTCTTCTTAATCTTTTCAAATACTATGATGCTGCGAAATTGCCGTTTTCATAATAAGTATAACGTAACTCACACGGTTAAATCTGAAAATTGCACATTAGGAAAAACAAACGTCTGCACTCACCCTAACCGAAAAAGGGTTAACCCTTTATCTCGAGAATTTAACTACTTCTCTTATAGGAATAACGCTATTTGAAATATTGTACGGAGACCACGCTATAAGAGAACGGGCTAATGATTGAGCTGGGACATTAGCAAGAGAAAATAGCTTTACTAATGAGAACTTCCCTAATGTTGTCAGCACTAGAAACTGTAGAAGCCAGAAATGTAATAGGCCAGAATTATGAAAGCCAGAATTGCAGGAGCCGAGACTGTAAGTGGCAGCACCGTCAGGCCCCAGAATCTTAAGAGTAAAAAAATTGAAAAAGTTCAGAAGTTTTAGATCCAGAGTAGCAGGAACCAAAATTGCAAAGACAGAATTGCAAGAGCCAGGGCTGCAAGGTGCAAAAAATGTCTCAAACCCGAATTAGAAATTCCTCAAAGTTGTAAGAGCCATAAAATTATTTAACCAATGAGAAACACCCTAATGTTAGAGACCCACAAAAAAGCAAAGTTGGGGCGTGAGGCATGATTTTGTCCATGGTAGATATGATAAAAAAAAATTAACACAAAACGAAACTTGAACAAATGTGTAGTTTGGAGTATCAATGACAAGGCATGTAATAAAATTTATTATATGTTCAAACTTTGAATTCATCCACGAGTCATCACCCTACTCTCAGTGAGCACAAGAGTTCGCCGGCCTTTTTAGTTGAAAAGAAATATTAGCTTCAACAGTATTCTAGACAGAGTGTTTGTCCTCATAAATGTTCTATATACTTTTAAAATAATTTTACACCAATAAATTCCCTTTTTGACGACGGTAGATAATTAAATCGAGAGTTGGGACTTGTAATAGTTTTGCTACAACGCATTGTAACCTGTGTCTTCTTTGCAATTATATTTACAGTAATAATTCCCTTAATATAAGTCTATTGTAGCATGTATGTGTAAGACAATGTTGCATTAATTGATGCTACGAGTCCAATACTTGCCTGCTATCCTGGCACAAGCGTAGTAGTCGCCAATACTCTCAACAATACTCGCCATTACTCCTGCTAGCACGCCAATCACTCCTGCCAGCGTTACTGCTGGCAGGCCCCACTGACCTGTTGAATACGTTATACATCATGATCAAGGAAACAACAAACGAAATTATTTATTTTCGTAATTTGGACGCAGTGCCCAACATATTAGAGGAGCAGCAGCCTGAGGTATTGATTCTGTGAAGCCAACATAAGGAAAACTTCTGCAGTTGGCCTGGAGATTGTAACAAGTGGGTAGTAAGTGGACTGATTACGCAGGGTAACCCTATGCTAATCGAAAGTTTCAAAGCGTTTATCAGATATCATCCGATCGCGCTTATTATAGACTCATAGACGTCGACTAAGTTCTTATGACTTTCCGATAGGGAAAGAAGGTTTCGACTGCTATATAAAAGTGAGCAAATACCGACGCACTAGTTTTTACTACTGGCAGACGGAGGCTACACACTTCCACACCAGGGCTCAGATTTAGAAAAGTTACAACATTGCAAGGCTTACTGACTTGTAACTTAGAACATCCCTCCATTCGACGACAATTACAATCGACGAACTCCAGGCTTATACTCGTAACTGCGACTCTAAAACGCCTGGCCAATGAGAGAGCTCGTTGCATGTTACTTGGATTCTGATACACAATGAGGCGTGTGAGCTGCGTAAAGGAATTTGCAAGTACATATTAACTACTAGATACAATATAGGCTGGGCTTTACAACCATGTATCTCTCTTGATAATGTTGATAAAGGTAAAGTCAACGTTGATTGTCTCCTCCACTGGGACACCCACACGGACTGGTACGTTCTACTGATACAGGCCAACTGGCCCCAGAAGTATAGCTGCAGCCGATCACAAGTCATTAAGAACTATGGTGCCTAAACGGAAGATTCAAGGAACCGCGCCCCCTACCTCATTCCTGGTCAGGTAAATGCCCCACGCAGCTCTGCATACCAAGCATTTGCTAAATCAGCACGCCGGATGCCACAAAGACCGCTGCGCTGGCTCGTCGCTCGATCCCGGCGCCTTTATCACGCAAGTCAAGCACACATGGTTTGCTGCTGCAGTGGGCCAAGGAATTTGTATGTTTTTCACGAACCAGAGCACGGCTGCTGACCTTTACAAGACTTGTCATGTAAGAAAGCATCCTCTAGTTCATGAAATAAGTTAGTAACAATAATAATAACAACTTGAACACTCTGACAGCGCATACCTCCGCCAAGTGAGGCAACGGTAGCAAAAAATTCAAGTTGACCCTGAAATCATAATACTCTTTGTATAAACTCCAAAATCTAATCATTTGGGCCTTTTAATATTAATAATAGCTTGTGAAATTTTCTTGAAGATCCGTTCATAACTTTTTTAGGTTATACTGTTAACAAACGTAATGACAAACATGAGTCAAGCATACAAACGAACAAACCGAGCTGCACCAAAATTTAATCATTTGTGTCTTTTAACATTATTGACGACTCCTATAAATATCATAAAGATCCATTCATTATTTTTTGAGTTATTGTGCTAACAAGCATAAAATTAAAAACAGTGACAAACGAACGAATGAACAAACTGATCATTACCATAATTTTGTCATTTACTCTTTGTTATATACCTAACAACTCATATTAATTTCATTAAAATCCATTCATAACTTTTTGAGTTATGGCATTGAGAAAAATGAGGCAGGCAAACAAACAAACAAATTGATGGACATATCTTCACCAAAAGTTAATCATCTGTTCCTCCTAACATATCTAACAATCCCTGTAAATTTCATCCAAATCGGTTCATACCTTTTTGAGTTATCTTGGTGACAGACAGATAAACACGACGAAAACATAATTCCTCCTTGGCGGAGGTAACAAGAATCCTACTATGGTGTATTATTAAGCCGGGTTCACACGATAGCCAAATGAACGGGATCTCTTAGCTAATCGCCCAAGTGCTTTCCTGATACCTAGTTGTTACAACTCTATACTGACCCAAAAGTTATGAAAATTTTAGCCGTCTAGATGCATGTAGTCCATTTGCTTCGCAGACACCACTTATAAAATTTCGGGTATCTTTTTAAATTAACATGGCTTTAAAACAAAACAGGAGATCGCGAATTGCGCCTTATGACCTCCATTTTGAAACAAACAAAAAAATTCGGTAATGGCTAAAGAAACACACGCCCAATGTTACTCACATGGATACGGCACGCGGAACCAGGGAGCCTCCGTCACAACGGACAGACGGTCGTCTGTACGGGCATGGTCCCCAGGCAACAGCACGTCTGTCACCGTCAGAATCCAGCACACGATCCAGGAAATTCCAACTGCCAGCACCACCTGCCCAGATAACGTGACTAAACATGATCGAAGATAAAAAATAAACAAATGCATTACTATCCAAAAATGAATGAAAGTGACAGTTTTCAAATCAAAAAACGACTGACAGGTTTAAACAATAAAGAAAACAACATTTAAAACATACAACTGCCTACAACCAAACAGTCCGAGGGTTGTAGAGATTTTAGCTATTAAGAGTTCTTTATAAAAATTTCCTAAATTTGAAAAATATCCCATGTAGCTAATGGTTGGTACAACCGCTAGTGAAAAGAACGAGTTTCCTCAGCTAATCGTCCCGATTGTTTTTATCAAGCCCTAGTAACACCACAGCTTTGAGTTTACCAAAAAAGGTGTAAAAATGTTAGTCATAAAGTTCAGTTTGCCCACCGAGCTCTGTTAGCTAAGTTTCCGACTTCTCTCCCAAGTTGGAGGGAAGTATAACCCAGAATTCTTTGCATGTGTGCGTTGCTTAACTGGGCACATCAGTACATTCGGACGCAGAGTTGAGGAGACTCGTTCTTTTGATTACCATGTTTACAGGCCATACATTACTTCATGTAAATATAAGGTCAACTTGACTGGCGTGACTACACATGCTAACTGAGGACTCCATATGCACTGGAAAGTGTTTTAAATAGATGCTAGCTAAGCCCACAAAGAAGTGCATGGCTGCAGTCTCCCACAGACAGTTAGAGGTATAGTTTCAGAGAAGGAAGACGCAGGCGAGAAATGAAACTCCTCGATCGACCATCTAAGTTTTGGTTAGGGCTATATGTTAACAATGGCGTGTGAACGATAGAAAAGCTGACGCCGCAAGCCAAGCACCACAATAATTCATATGTCTGGCGGAGGAGTGAACTCAAGGATTACAGCGCGCAAGTACAGCAATCTAACATCCCGTAATTGGGGTAAGAGGACACGAATAATCCACATAGTAATCAATTTTATTCCTTGAACAAATAAATATTCACGACAGGGAGAGGACCACTGAGAGCAACTTCGTCTTTGAAGCATTTCCGTCAAGGACGTACTTTTTCTAGATGCATTTTTGCTAGCGGCCCTAACCCATTCACTGTAGATTTTGAAACGAGCGGCCGTTTCAGTTATTAAAACAACTCCATAACTTCGTTTTTCAGCCAGGCAGCATGGCCGTAAGGTCATATCACTGTCTTTTATCATTATTATTAATCATAAGGCCTTTTAGCTAATGCGGAGGGTGAATCGTAATTTTCGGCCGTAAGACAACCAAAGAGACTTTTGCCGAAACGGTCTCAAAACGGGCTTGTAGAGATGTAAGCAATGGGAAGAGGTCGTACAACAGCCTTCCAGTTCTGTTAAGACTCCTAGAGCATGCCAGACAATTAAGAGGTGTATTCTGGCAGAGAGTATACACAGTGATAGAGAGGACATATTCTGGAAGAGACGTAATATGCTGGCAGAGAGTATACGTAATAGCAGAGAGGGTATATTTGGGAAGAGAATGTATGTTTTTGACAGAGGCTATATCCCGTTTTTTACGAGAATAAAAAAAAGTTTGTGGAATATCATGAATTTGATGTTATATAATCATGTGGACATAATTAAAACGGTTTTGAAGAAAAAATATTGTTATTCCACGTGTTTATGGGGAAATAAGCTGGTACCTTACGATACCACTAGAATAATACGAGTACAAAAGTAACAAAGTGGTGAGAGGCACAGTCTCTTATATTTTACTGAGGTATCGATGTTGCAAGTGTTGAAATGTTAACATATCTTGTTTCAATGCACTCTTATGCAGACTTTGACCAATAAATACGAGTTTACGGAGAGGATTATGTCCACTAATACGAAAATAGCAGTGAACACCTTAATTCAAAAATTTAAACTTTTACATCAGGTCTAATTCTTCTGATTGAATTAGGGTAACTCATATCGATGGATATGAGTTACTTTCTGAGAATGTCTCGTCTATTTGATAATACACTGTAGGCAGTTTATGTGTATGCAGTTCTGCCGGTGCTCAGAGCTGTCTACGTGAAAGCATGTCAACGCTGGATTTTCATCGAGATTTTCATCATCAGAATCCTCATCAGTTAGATAATGAACATCAAAAGGTTCTATAAGCATATCATTTCACCCTCAGTTTCCATCGATCTATCCAAAATTTCATTCAAAGAGATGTGTCTGTCAAGTGGACCTCATGAGCAGTTGGTACTCGTATTCTCCTAGTGGTACCATATTATACCACACTATGATATTCCTATGCAGCAACTCATATCATATATGAGTATCAAAACACAGAAACACATATATTTAATTAAATTATTCACGATAGAACCAGAAAAAAAAATAACTTAGAAAGAAAGCGTACCTAACTGTTTATGTGCCGTTTTCTTCAATATGGGCTTCGTTACAACCAAGCGTACGAACAACTGCACTGCGGCTGTGTATAGCTTCCAATGACCTTGAAACTTACTAACAGAGCAGCAGAGAGTCCTATACAAGAAATGAACACGTTTTGAATGAGTTTCTGAGCCACTGTTTTGTACTAGGAAATTTTTATTGGTGAATTTTCCGAAGCGGACAATAATCACATTTAGTACTTTTGTTGACATATTTAGGTAAAATAAGACATTCTAAGACGTTTTTCATGAACAGCGTTTTTGCTGCAAATACTTAGTTTACGAGATATTCGACTTTAAAGTTCCCCTTGTTTCTCTATCACATTCGTCATTACAGCCATGTCGACGTCTGCTTTTTTGATCAACAGAAGCCCGATGATCGTACGCGTGTTCAAACATGTCCCATTAAGTCTTAAAATTACACTAATAGTGCAATCGCGAATTAATTGTGCAATCGCGAGCTTACTTTACTGAAATATGAACGTAAAACGCATTTCAAGAAGTTTTCCACGATTAATGTTGCAGTCAGGAACTTTGAATTTAAATTAGGTTTTTAGAATAAGATCGGCCGACGTTATTGGAACACGATGATCCTACGCGTATTCCAACACGTCCTATTAAGTCTGTAACTAGTTTTGCATTTACGAGATAATTGTGCAATCGCAAGCTTATTTTAGTAAAATATGAAGGTAGAACAACGTATTTTAAAAGGTTTTTCATGAATAACGTTTTCGCCGGGAACTTTGCAACTCTGTTTACTGTTTACTTACATTTTTGGAACACGATCAGCTGGCCCCTCATTATTGGAACGCGCATTTTGCCGTCTTTACTGCCGCTGTTGTGGTGTTTGTGTTTTGCGTTCTACATTAATTTTCACCAGTATTGGTGATTTTATACATAATATTTAGTTTTGGTTGACATATTTAGGTAGAATAAGCCATTTTAAGACTCGTCAGGAATGACGTTTTCATCGCAAATGCTTACTTTTAGAGGTATTTGACTTTGAAGTCACCATTGTTTCTTGTGGAAGAATTTCTAAAATGCTCCAATACGGCCGTGGCGAGGCATCAAGAACGGGGCATCGTAATAGTTTTTCGGCCACAACGTGGCTTTTACTCATTAACGTTAGGCAAACAAGGTCTGGTTCTGTTAATATCCTACAAGAAATATTAAAAAAAAAACATGTATTGCACTAGTCGTAATTGCAAATCTAATTTTATCCCTAAGAAACACAATGGGAACTTTAAAATCAAATGTCTCGTGAACTAAGCATTTGCGGCGAAAACTTTATTCATGAAAAAAACTTTTTAGAATGCCTTATTTTACCTAAATATGTTACAAAAATACTAAATGTGATTACTGTACTCTTCGGAAAATTGACCTTTTGTTTATTAGCAATTTGAGTGGTACCATATGGTAACCAGAGGGCATAGTCTGGCCCAAAAATCCATTCTGATATTTTGTTATAAGGTATATTTTGGCCCAGAGCAAAACCTGGGTAGAGTTTGATCCAGTGAATATATCTTGGCTTAAGAGAATATATCCTGATTAAAGGAATATATTCTGGCCTGGGGGCTATGTACACTCTGGCCCAGGAGGTACGTTCGGATTCAGGATCTATGTTCCGGCCCACGAGGTATATTCAGGCACAGTAGGTATGTTCGGGCCCAGGAGGTATATTGGTAATTTTACTTCAACTCGCATATTTTTTTATTAGTATGTTAATTGGGACAATTTAAGACAATTTACATGTATAACGTTTACGTCAAAAAAGCTTAGTTTTCGAGATATATGACTTTGAAGTTCCCATTGTCTTCTATGGGAGAAAATAGCCAGTGTCATAACAGGCTTGCTAGCTACCTAAAAGGAACCTAACTGATCCTAGCCTTGCCTTACCTTACCTAATCTCACCTAACCCTAATTTGCTTGTATGGGGTGGCCCGGTATTTTCTCTTTAGAAACATAATAGGAACTTCAAAGTCATGTATCTCGAAAACTAAGCATTTACAACGGAAACGTCATTCATGTAAATTATCGGGATTTTTTTTACTTTAAGGAAGCCATTCTATATTCTTTATTTATGGTCCGATTGTTATTAAACTCGCACAGTATACGTAGAATTGAATTAGAAGGACATTTTATTCATGCAAATTTTTCGATTTTTGCAATAGTTTTTGATAACCGAACCTACCCTAACATGCCCTAATCTAACCTACCCAAACATGCCCTAATCTAACCTACCCTAACCTACCCAACCCTACCCTAACCTTACATACACTAACCAAACATAACGAAACTGAAATTCAAGAAAAATAGAATAAAATGCTCTTCAAATTCAATTTTACGTCTGTTGTGCGAGTTTGATAACAATCGTACCATAAATAGCGAAAATAAAATGTTTGCACTGCAAAATATACCGATAACAACACACCACAACAAATAAAAGCTATACGTCCGCACTCAACAGCGGTCACTGGCAAACTACAAATCACTTAAAAGGGAAATTCAAATTTCTCCAAAAGTTAAAATAATTCCCCAGATATTTATGAAAGAATATAAATAAAAGCTTCACGCTATAAATAAACACTTGATGCTCATCTCAATATACGCGGAATATACGCGGTAGTATATAATTACTAATTATTTGCGTAATTGTCAAGTATTAAGTTGAAAAATTCCCGAAATTGTTCTAAAAATCCCTGAAACCATCTGAAATTTCGAAGAACTGGGGTAAATCCCTCAATAGTTGCAGCCATTCATGCTTCTTATTGGTTGACACCAACGCGTCACACTAGCTTCTTATTGGTCAACCAACGCGTCACGCAAGCTTCTTATTGGTCGGAAAGAGTGCTAGTCGCCGCTGGCGTCAAGCAGGCTTGTTATTGGTAGAAATCAAGAAAGTATAACATCAACATTACTTTGAAACTATTGCGAAAATCGAAAACTTTTCATGGATAAAATGTTCTTACAATTCAATTTTACGTATACTGTGCAAGTTTCAAAACTATCGGACCATTAATAAAGAAAATAGAATGACTCCCTTAAAGTAAAAAATTGTCAAATTATTTTAAATTGGCCCAATTAACATACTAAAAGCAAGAAAAACGAAAAATACGGGTTGAGGTAAAATAATAGCGGTATATTCAGGCCTAGGAGGTATATTCGGGCCCAGGAGGTATTCGAGTATTCTAGCCCTGAAAGTCAGAAAGAAAAACATAAGACAAGTATATCACTGACAGAGACCACGGAGCGGCTTTCGTCATGTTCAGAGAACAATGATCCCAGCAAAGTATTTTGCGAAGGTCACGATCGCTATAAGCAAAGCCTGATAGTCGCTGTCACGCCCCAACTGCCAGGCTGCACAAACACTGGCGCTTCAGTTCACTCAACTCGCCAGATTGTTGTCTAAAGCGATGCGCATTTTCCTTGGCAGATGTACGTACGGTAAAAGAATGTCGCATAACATAATTGTTATCATCCAGACGTTGGAACTGATCTGCGCAATGGGCAGTTACACTGACTCTTGCGTTGTGTGGTTGGTGTTCGTTTTCCTTATATTCCTGTGAATATCCATGAAAAAGGCAGAGGTTGAACGGTGTGTGAGCTGAGCATACGTTCAAAAGTTGAGTGTGCGATTATAATATGTTGCCCCAGTGTTACGTTTTCATAGAGAACGTTTTTAAGGAATAAACCGTAAATTGAGCAAGAATTTGAATTGTATTAAGAATCAAGTACATCTATTCTTAGGAAATACAAATGATATCTGCCCAGTTACATATCATAAAAAGGTCCGAAAGCTTCGAGTTTTGAAAATGTGTCAGAAAGGGTATCGTCTTGCGTTGAGCATCTTATACCAACATAAAAACACCTCATACTCGTCATCCTTTAGCGATAGTGAGTCAAGGAAAAGATGAGTGAAATATATAAAAAGCATCAGTAGGAGTAGGCAACTCATCAGTCCAACCCTAATAGGCTATAAAGTCCTCTATTTATATAAAATTACATTTGTAGTTAAAGAATTTCTCAATAAACATTTCTCTATTTTCTTGGTTAAATTCTTGCAATCTCAATCTAAGAAGGTGAAGCAAATATCCCACAGATTCAACTTGGAGTATCTCCAGGCATCCTTATAAAAACGAGTAAATTCAAATGAAGAGTAAATAAAAACTGCCCAGAGCTAAAATTAGTCAAATGAATTCAGTTACCACGCAATGTTATAATTCTCCAGCTAGTAAGCTAATGGGTATGGTAGAAACAGGAGAAAGCAAGCTCGAGGGTGGGTGCAAAGAAAATGTATAACTAACTACTACGAACGGGGAACTGCGAAATAATATTTGGTCCAGTGTCTGCGCTAAGTTACGACGAGTCTGACATATGAGGCTGATGGCAAATTGATAAATCATTGATAAAAGTTGTTTTATTCAACGTACCGACTTGAAGCAAAAATAAACTGTTCTTCGAGACGAAAGAGATGTGATGTATCTACTGGAAAGAAACACACATGCGTGAGCATTGGCCAACGGTAAATTGCAAAACGTATTTTTAACCATTTTTAGGTCACTTTGTTGTCTCAAGCTTCAATTTTTCATCTCAAGCTGCCAGACTATCGACGAGCGAATTTTCAAGAAATGGCTACTGAAATAGAAACAACTGACTTCGAAACCCCGATGAGAGGCGCCAGTGTAGAACAATGCTCATATCTTTTGAAGACGAGCATACTGAGAGCAGCTGAAAGACACGTCCCAACTAAA
>LQNS02277098.1:4777641-4787774 GCA_001587735.2 Parhyale hawaiensis | reverse complement strand
GGCGTCCTCAAAACAATCGTTGTCGTCTTCGTCAGAAGGCGGATTGTTCTGCTTATACGTCTCCACAAGGTTGGCTAGCAGCGGCGATGTCGTCATGGAGGCCTTGCGCACGCCTGCAAGTATCGTCAGATCAATTACTTTGCTAGAGAAAATTTGGTTTTTCCATCAATGGCCACACTGAAATAATGGTATTTCGTGCTGTTACTGACCTGTTACACTGAATTGAATTAGAAATTAAAATTGCTAGCTAGTATTAGGAAAAAATCGTTCAAGAATTAAGTACAATATAACATGCAAATGCCGCATGGGAACAAAGCAGTCAATATCTTTTTCACGCTAATTCATCATCAAAGAAATGAACGTAACCGAAATTTGCAGTTTTGCTAGTAATAGTTCATCAAGTCATTTATAGAAGGCCGACTGAAAGGAACTAAGCCTCATACAGATGTGTGTGTAATATACAAAAAACTGCCATCATAATCAGGTATATATAGGCTATTAAGTAGTACGTCTGTACATTGTATATATATATATATATCAATTGTATACGATTACCAAAGATTTAGGAGGCTCAGTGCTGTATATTCACCCCTAGCATTTGACAGTGCGAGCAAAAGAAATTGTGTGCTAATAAAAAATTTGAATAAATTTCCGTACGATCCACTCATTTAGCAATAAATAATTAACCAATAACTAGTCACTGGAACACGGCCAATACGCTTTTAGATGAGCAAAATAACGTTGCATGTAAAGTGCAGTTCAGAAAATCTGAAGTGCATATTTTTCAATTTTCTCATCGTTGCTTACTCACTATTGTAACTTCTACTGACACTAAGGAGTCGATATGAAAGCACTGCTATACATATTACAGTTGGGACAGTTCCATCAAGATAAGTTAACCTCATTAGTTTACATTCGTCGAGAATTTCAATCACAAACGTTCGCTTCTCTACTCTGGTTCGAGTTTCAGCTTTTAATCTAAAACCGATTACCCGTAAATGACACGGCCACCAAACTTAATCGTGCTCTGCACGAAGTCTGAAGCCGTCTCAGAAGTAATTGGTTTGGCATCAACACCTAAAACTCAATTAGAAGCAGAGAAGCCAAAGTTGCCGACTGAAGTTTTGCGCAAGCTTGAGCTAATGGGATTAGCTTTGCCGCGAAGCAACTGTTCCAGCTAAGGACGCCATGTAATACCTCGACTGGAGCTATAAAATTGAAGCGTGAAACTGCTTCCCTGTTCCTGGAGATACTTTCCATAGAAATTTTGTCACAAACCCATTAAAAAAATTAAGTACAACGTAGTAACAATAAGCAGCACATGGATAAGCTTAAAAAATTAACGCACCCAACACCCAAGTCATTGAAAGAATATATTGTAAATAACCACAATCAAATCATTGAAACAATCTAATAACCAAAATACAGACACAGACTTTCATAAAAAAATTTCTTACGAAACAAATAAAGAGCATATAAAACCAATTTATAGAAATGCAATTTTCGGGTTAAAGCAACACCTTATTACCTGGATCGCGAAGCACATTGATCATGTATGGGAACATCAGATTGAGGTCCACACTATAACGTGACCCGGTAATGGTAGTTGGCATACACACATACAATTGCAAGCACAAAGGAAAGTGTTGTTCTAAAACCAGGAAGAGTTGCTCTGTATTGGCCGGATATACTTACTTAGGCGGCCAGGTGCAGCACGCGAAAGCACGTATTTCTCTTGTGTACACGAGAAAGCGTCGTGCTGGTTTTGAAACAACACATATTTTAAGCGTACTTTTTATTTTTCATACCGTTTGAAAATCAAATCACTTCTATCAACAAAATTATAGAAGACCGTATTGAAAAATTTTCAATGAAAGGTTAGTTTTCCATTGCAGGATCCTTACAACCTATTGTTGTATTGTATTGCAGCTGAATCATTATCAAAGATACTTAGTAATTTCAATTTGCATTGTACTTCTGCGAAATGAGATGATTTCTATTGATCATAGTCAAACGATGGACGTAAATATAGTAAAAACCTAACCAGGTACAAAAACAGGATAAACAAAATAAGAAATAATAGCATATGACACCTTACTCTCCCGAAACGTGAACATAAGATAGATAAAACTGAACGTAAATATAACAAAATAAATCTCAAAAGAGGACAAACAATATAAAAACATAACTACAGTAGATACCTCACTCTCCCGAAGCACCCAACGATTAATAGAACTCACCCGCGCGTCACAAAGCAGACAACAGCGGCTGTGTAAGTTGCTTAAAACAGAACCAGTGTTTGGAAGATGTGATCAAATATGCATATAAAAAGGTGACGATTTCCATAGAAATGCGATGTGAACATATTACGGAATGAAGCCATTCTTAGATGATAGAAAAATTGTAAAAAGTATATAAGTGAAACGGACATCTTCAGGCACTCAATGTTGAGAAGTTCATTTCGACGTAACAGTGAACGTCACTTATACGAGTGTAGATTTCTTTGGCTACCCAATATTAACGAGTTACTGAATGAGACCTTTTTTTGATGATGAGACAGTTATGAAAAGTACCCATGCATGAGTTAGTAACGCATCCACTGTCAAGAATTTGTTTAGCAAGGACAAAACAATAGTGAATGTAGCGTATAACGTTTGACTGAGGTCCCTTGCATCCAGCGTTAACTAATTTCTCAATGAAGCCCTTCCCTTTTTAATGAGATTATGATTTAAACTATGCAAGAGACAGATTTTTTAAGATATCAAATATTAATCAGTTATGTAGGCCCCATTCAACTTTGCATGTAAGGCTGGGCAATATTGAGCGGTTTGAAAAGGTGTGACGTTTTTGTTTATATAAACATATAAACAATGCCAACAAGTTGTTTAATCAGGTCTTTTTCAGCGACATCGGTAAGAGAACCGGATAGCTAATAGTAGACTATAAAATCCATAATCGTACAATTAGCCTCATTAACTGGCGGATGGAAGCCCCTGATATTGATGAATGGATGCCGAAATTGTATGAATATAGGCAGAGTTACTAGGTATTCAACTATGCATGTAGCAGCAAGACTTCGTTCACCATCTAGTTTCCTTCATTCCGGTTCGAATATAAATGGACGTGAAACTAAAATCTTTAACATTTGGCCGGTCTACGCGACATCTCGTGCGTACGTCGCCAAAGGAAGTTCAGCGAAATAATCCTAGTAGTAAATTTGATACCGCCGTTCATATTATCTGTTTTTTGTATTAAATCTGCATAGCATATTCCAATAAGAAATACTATAGTGAACGTTCTCCAATTAAGATTTGGCTGGTATTAGATTCAGTTTCAGTCACAGCCTCGTAGGTCATCTAAACGGTATCATTCCTAAGCACCAAAACTGAAAAAATAGCATTTCGTGCTAAAATATTCAGGTGGTAACTAGAGCATGCATGGCCGACATATGGAGATATTAGCCCATACTCTGCAACCAGGACCACATGTCACGGCACTATAATTTTAACATATATACTGTACGAGTATGCAGCATGTATCTCTGAATTCCTGCACATAAATGCGAGCAAATGATACAAAATGCCAAGATAGAGACTATGTATTTCACAGCACAATGGTTAGCAAGGAACAAGTCACAGTCCATGCATTAAAATTACAAATATCTACCATGGAGAGAAATTAGTATTAGTAAGCCTAGAGGGTACTATGATAAATCCAGAGAAATTAAAGGCAAATTACACAAAAATTAACGCTGACAAGTTTCTAAGGGAATTCCAAATAGAGGGAAAGTACAGTAAGGCCTAAAAATGTGCGCTAAAAAGTTTAAAATAGCTGAATTGTATACGGGAAAGATCAGTTACAACTAGGTTCTACTACTGACGTCATCAGAAAAAGAAAGCTGTCTCTAGATTGACTTCATCTTTTAGTCTTTTACGAAAAAACAGCCTTTCATTTTATTCATCGAACGTTTCAACAAAATCAGAATATTTCTCTCTCTGTACTCAATAAATTTTAGAATTTTGCCGCAATGAAATAATTCGCAAACGAATCTAGTGCAACGAATTAGCGAATTTATCTAAATGAATTAGCTAATTTGTCTATCAGATGAAATTTCTTCACAGAAATTCATATGAATGAATTCATTCGCACGCATGGTGCAAAGAGCTTGAAATAATGTGTAGATGAATTAATTTGCACACATGGAGTTATACGTATAAAGCGTTTGTTGATATGAAATTATGGGCAGATATGGAGTAAAGAAAGTGGGAATTTACCAAATACACTGCAAGGCATACGAGTATTATTTTCTCCCATCGTAGTCTTATATTAGAGTAGATAAAATTCTGGTAGTTCACAACACTCGCGAGAGAGTAGATGGTAAGCTACTGGTAACAACCACAAATCTCTACATAGTTACATAAAATATTTTTCGTCCACGTTGGTTTGTAAAAATAAAAGCACTTGCCGCCTAACTTTCGTATATACGTGTGGATGAAGTATCTTTCCGTTCCGTTGTAAACAGTTTATACTTCGCAAACTCATACAAGACATTCACTCCACTCTGAAATAACTCGTCAAAACGCATATTAAAAATTGGACATGGAGACCCTGCAAGTGCACAATGAAAAAAGGTATCATTAATGTTATGAAAACTACGCATTCAATAACGGCAGGGTAATAAATATTTAGAGCATTAAGCAATCCCAGGCTGTTCCAAGCGCTGCTAAGAAGAATCCCCCCGCAAAGAAAAGCACATTCACGGCTGACTTGCACGCTTGCAGGTCCATACAGCCGAACACGAATACCGGCAACGAATTCTACGCCAGACCCATAGACAGAACATAAACAGCAACATTTCAGGCTGCAAATTGTATGCATGCAGCTGATATTACCTGAATTTTTCCATATAATCTCGTCAAATCTGCCTACAATTCTTCGACTGGGAAAGTATCCTGAAAACATGAGCAAGCCTCGACTACGTCAATTTGATGAGATAAAGTAGGAGTTTTTTTTAGAAAGCTCTGCATACAAATGAATTTGGTTTGTCAATTTTTCAGCAATGACACTGTTATATACTGCATACTACCAGCTGAGAAGTAACAACTCATTTCCACAAAGCCATTATTTGGCCAAGGTTAGAGACTTGTTACAGAGTACACTGTGGTCCAGGATAGAAAAGGCAAAGGACATGCAGTCGGTCAACCATTTCACGGCGGGAGGTGAATCGACATCACAATGATCGCTCTCTGGAAATAGGCTCTGGCTGTCGGATTCTGCGTCACCGAACGCTGCAACTCCCAATGACGTCACAGGGCATAACAGACGTCACCCGGCTAGTGAAGTACTATTTTCTGTAGTACACAAGAAGATTTGTGCGTGCTTGAAACACGGGCCCTTGGTGAAGTAGCCAGTTTATTATCCAATTTTAAAACAATTATATTTCTGATATTAGGTACGTGATGCCGCTAGTTATACACACGTAGACAGCGGAAATAAATTCCTATGACTTTCCGATAAGGTAACACCCTTGCGTGTTTATTCAAGGTTATCCATGATAGCGAAATACCGATACGAAATAAAATATTATGTTTGCAATCAATGGGTTAATAGACGTCGGAGTACCTGGTATAAGATTAGCATGGAAAAGGTATGAATATAAGGCAGTTAAGAGTATGATCAATTGGTTAGTATATATCAGGGTGCCCATAGACAAGCATGAGGGGAAAAATGGGTTAGGTATACTTAGGTATTAGGTATGATAGTTTAACCGGTCCGTGGTAATTCACTACAAAAGTTTTATTTCCCAACAGTACGATATAACCTTGTAGCAAAGTAACAGAGTCTCGTTAAAATAAGGTTAAGCAATGTTAGTCAGTCAACATTATGACGTTTAGTAATAACTTAACATTATCATGTTCTAGTAAGTTAATATTATGGCGTAGGGACCATTCTATGACAATTTCAATGTCAACAGCAGGGATAAAACCGCAATCCTACATAATTATATGGTAAAAGTTTCGTAAAATAGAAGCAACGCCTGTAACTTAGAGCTAAACAGCACTAGTAAATTACTCTTACGACTATACATAAACTACTCGAGTACATTTCTACGTCTAAACTCACAAATAATTAACCGACTGATTAGCAAGTCCGGCAACACCATGATTTTTTTCACTAAATACTTTGCTTCCGGTAACGGTTACTGCGCTTGTGCAGTCAGCCGTGAAATTTTGACCTGTGTTGGTTACGATCCAAAAGTTGCCGAAAATTGTGCAGTTCACCAAAATTATACAACTAAAGTTAATAGAACAGCGGTCTAGTTTTTATATATTATTATTATTTTCTACTAAGCGTACTTTATTTCATGTGGTAGCCAACGAGTTCCGACTAAATCTTTTCCACGAAAACAGTTCGAATAAAGCACAAATTCGACTAAAGTGAACTTGACTTAAACACATATCCGACTAAAATACAATGAAGTACAATTCTCCTGAAGTGCTATTTGAGAAAATTAGAGCACAATTTAAATATGCCATTTCAACATTAGGTTAGTCGAATCGTACTTTAGCCGAACTTGTATTTAGTTGAGTCTTCATCAATTCAGGTGTCAAATGTCATACCAATATTTTTATCAGGTAAATAAAAGTGTTGCTGCTTTCAGTGAAAACTCGGGGTAGCTCCTATAATCAGTCCAAAAATGTAAATACGGTTTGCTCGTTATTTTGTTTAAAAAAGTGAACAAAAGGAGAAGGTATGTCGCTTGGTACGGCGCGAATACCAAGAGGGTTAAGAAATAGGAAGGTATAAGTTCCAATTCCGACTCCTTAACCTATTTATCGGACTTCGAATGATGGACCAAAAGTTCATCTGACTACGACTGCCGGTATTCCTAAGAATCAATCTTCAGCTCCTGACTCCGACTCTTTATCATAATCAGCATTTAGTAAGATTGTTTTATCGGCAAACTACTTTCTACTAAAAAATATACAAATGAATAAGGCTAAAGAAAGTATTTCTTTGACACTTGAGTTATTATCGACTGGAGTTGAAATCTGAAATTTTGAACACAATTGGCAAAATATTTTTAAAAATTAAATCACATTTCAAGAGTCGCAGTCGGAAACTTTTTTGTGTTTCGACTCGAGTTTTTGGAATCATCGGATGTCTGACTCAACTCCATAAGACTCCCAACTCTAGAACAGTGATACCATGCCTGTTATTTAACTTCTGGCCGTAAACAGGCGACTTGAAAATGGGACAATTTATATATATTTACATATATATATGTATATGAAATTCTACGCGGAAGTGCGGCATACCTGACTGACAGGGTAAAAATTTAACCCGTACCACAAACTTCCATTACAAAATCGTTAATGTTATCGGTCGACCAGGAGACATTGAAGTTATATTCCTAAAATAGGATGAATTTGCCTTACGTTTTGAAATTATATCTCTAAAATATTATGAATTTATATACTACTTATACTGAAATTACATTCCTAAAATATAATAAATTTACCCCATGTTTTGAAATTATGTATTCCTAAAATCAGACGAATTCGCCACATGAAGGTGCAGGACTCACATAGAGCCGAGATATTAAGGAGTTACCAGAACTTTTTCAATTTTTTTTTTTTTTTTGCGAGAGAGTGCTGACCTGACACAGCTATCTTTCATTTCTTATTTCTATTAATACTGTACTAAAAACACTACCAATACCACAAACACAGACGCAACAGGTAGGCCACAGTTAGACGAGAGGTAGAGCATGAACAATGACACGTTAAAACAACACCGTTATGGGAAATGCCACACGAATTATAGTAATTCACGCTTCGTAAACCAACGGGGGGATCAAACTAACAAGACATGAAACCGCGACAACTATTTGGTACCATAGTGCAGGCTATCCTTAGCGTGCGATTAAACCGTGACGCCTATATACACGCCTAGATGAATAATAGCTTTGGGACACAATGGTGACTTAGACATAGCCCACGCACGGGATTAAGACAGGAGGATTTATATAATGCGAGAGGACGTGTGGGTAGCGGAATGTATGCAGTCAAGTGTAGTATTATATGTTGGACGCAGCATCTATACGAAAAATTTATGGTCTTTGTTTGTATTAGACTGACCGAATCCATAAGGTTAAGCATAGGGAAAAAGTCTGGAAGAGTGCGAGAGTAGGTGATGGTGACGAAATTCATGTAATGAAGTGTAGTGAACGGCCAACAACAACCGTTGTGGATTGAGCACATAGGTAAACATAACTGCAAACACGCGAGAGTAGGTGAATGTAGTGGAACACATACAATAAAGTGTAATGTAAGATTGATAGCATCTGTAGAGGATTCAATACATCAGGAAAGAACACTGAAAGTGTGAGAGTAGGTGATGGTTGTGGCGAGTGACTACAAGATAGATGATGCACTACAAAAAGAAACAAGTCTGTATGCGCGACAGCAGGTCCTGGTAGTGATAGGCACAAGGCACAATAAAGTACCTAAAGTAGGTACCTAAGTGCCGTAGGATGGCAATGAACAAACTAACTGCTTGGAAAGCAAAGTCGCTTTAATGCATGTATGTTTTGCATAAGATTGAACAGGGTAAATTACCTACGTAGGTATAGTGGCATAGGATAACTAGAATGATTTAATGAAAAAAAAAAAAAAAAAAAAATTAGTTAGGGGTAAGCGTAGAGGCCACTCGTTTGAGCAAGAGAGTTTCTGACGAGCAATTAGCTATAAGTTTGCGTACTGGGGAGAGGTTTCTTGCTTTGAACTACTTATTGACTTAATATACAGTATATACTTCGTACTCGCTATTTTTATGCATCGCCATTAACTAATCCATTTGAAAATTGCGAATAAACAACGCAAACAAAACCGCAAACTACCAATGGTGTTTTGAGGAAATTATTGTGGATGATGGCTGACGACAATTACGCAGAGTCATAATTAAAGTTGGTAAGGGAATAGTTTCCCCAGTTAATTTTAATCGATACCACACCCAGGTCGATTAGTTCGAAATGAAACTGAATTTGCCATTAGTTACAAAATAAACTTCCAGCTAATCAATGACAAATTGGCTTTCGCTTTCGATAACGTGCGCATCACAACTGATAGTAGATATGGTAAGCAACGGATGGACCAACAGGCCCATTCCTAGAGAGAAGCCGAAGCCCAGCACAAGGTCCCTCCAAGCTACTGCAGTCACACGTCAGGGTCAACATAAAAACAAAATACAAACGTTTAGCAGCAGCAAATGGGACGACTGCACAAAAATATTCTCAGCTGCAGTAAATTGTAGCAGTTGTGATACAACAAACTGACATGGAATTGATCTAGTCTCGGTCTTAGGCCAGAGTCAGCTGAACATCTTAGGTCCACATAATATCACTGACATAGGGTTGAGAGATTGGCTCGATCACAAACATTGATCGAGCGATATTATGGCTGTTACTTTTATATTTCTGGGGTTACTATTGGGGCAATTGGCTAAAACGCGCTAATTTACCTTGTAAACACTAATACCCGATAACGTCAATAATTCACACTTCTTGTCTGAAACCCAAACGAAAGATTCAACAGTATCGTAGTAGTGAATACACGTCCCCTGCAGCATACTGGAATAAGCGTCAAGTTCAACAGTGGCCTTTGTGTACACAGTCATACACATCAAACCAACTGTCACAGCTTGTTACTAAACGTCAATTCCAGTAACTTTTTTCTCGCAGGCTGAACTGAACGTAAGGTTGAATAACGGCCTTCTTCTATACTTAAATGAAGGTTCAACACTCAGATCTTTCTACTAAATGCAGAGTCTAATGAATTTTTCATTCGTCTACGGAACTAAACGTAAGGTTCTACCGTCAAGAACCGCGACTTAGTCCTGGTGACAGACTCAGGCAGTCGACTGTCGAAGCAGCGGCCAGAGGGTCTGCCGGAGCGGTTCTCAGCGTAAGACGACGGGGCGGACCTAACGGAATAACTGGAGCAGGAGGACGGCTTAGGAGGATTGATCATCGGCGCGTGGAGGATGTGATAATGCGGGATAAGTTTCTCCGGATTGTTCAGGGTAAAGCGACTTAATATATCTTCGTGACCTGTAGATTTGGTACAATAACG
>LQNS02277098.1:4735182-4748103 GCA_001587735.2 Parhyale hawaiensis | reverse complement strand
CCGAGCTCTAGCAGTTAATTGTGATTGCCCGGTCAACTCTCTGCCTCAGTTTATTTATTTTTTCTGCTTTTACTCCTCAGAAGTCTCCATGATTCTGACTTAATGGCGATAGCTCATAGAGGGCCGGAACGTAAGTCCCGGCTGCTCTCAGGGAATGGGAATGTCGGTCCGTCTACTGCCTGCCCTCTAATCCACTCCAATGAAACTTATGAGCTTCAGTCGGTCATCCGCAATATGTTCTGACCGATATAGTGAGCTTATTTATGTTTCTGTTTAATGCTCAATGACTTTCTTCGATTTTGTTATATCCAAAAACTGAATGGTTGGATTCGACGAAGCTTTGAATGTTGATTGTTTTTCGCAGAATTACAGGTCACGACTATAAGGAGACAGAAGGACATAAATCTCGTCCAAGACCACAAAGCAGCGGCCTAGTTAAAATACACAGCCGCCGCGCTGGGCTGCAGCAGCAAGTAAACTCTTCGCCCGTCCTCTAAAACTGGAAGCACATTTTGGATAATGTAGAAATTCAGGACGGCCCAGCTCCACCCGAAAGTGGGCCTGTCCAATCAAAATCTTTTCGTCAAAGGACTTTTTTTGGGAGGTCCTGCCCCCTTATGATGAGAGCCCCACCTGATAGGTAACTTTGCTTTTGGAGGAAAGCCAGGGTTCCATATCAAAATACTGCGTTCCAGCAAGTCTGTCATTGCCACAGGCTAAATTTGCTGGCCGAGAGGCTAGTCTGACGGTCTTAGGTAATAGAAAAAAAAAACTCGAAGCTTTCTGCCTCGTTTATATGACCGTAACCGCTTTCCTCAAAGCAGACCACTCAAGTCGAAAAGATTGTTACAGTTACTGATCGAAAACTTCTATTCCAGGAATAACTTTAGAAAATAATTTTCTATAAAGTCAAGTTTGACTGTACCCTCGACTTGGAAACCCACACGCACTGGTTTGTGCTTACATTACCTACCTTGATGATACGTTGTAGACAGTTTCCACATTGTTTGGGTGGAGTATCGTCGAAGAAATGTTCATGAATCAGTTTACATACTTCCATTCCAGTTGGAATCTGGTGACTGCTACTTGAAAAGACGGGGTAAACTATGTAGAGACTGAGTTACCTAAAGTTGGTCTGAGGATTTCATATATAATGGAAACTATTCCTATTTTTATTTCCATTTCTGCCAAAATTGTTTCCTGACCATCTCTGTTGTTCAGTGAAATAAATGTTCACTAGTTGAGGTAACAGTAGAGATCATTTTGTGTGGCTGTCCGCAGCCTCATTCCCCACAGGATCACAGTGGCTTACATTACCTGCCTTGATGATTATTAGGACGAGGTCCGGGTGACGCTATGCATGCCGCTCATCTCGCGCAGAGGTGATGCTGCAGTCCGTGACCGGCGAGATGGCTAGAGGCGAGTTATCCTACACTGCACGTAGCAGCTCACAGCTGGTTTGTCTGGCACTTTCAGCGAGTATGCGACCATTCCAAGTACAATTAAATTAATTAGTTAGTGCCTGTAGAATTATTTCAGTTATCCACTGAAGTAAGCAGCAGAGCGCAAAGCTTGTATGGCACTAAGCGAGAATCCACAAGACTGACTGATGAATACACGAGCAATGTAGTCTTTTGTAGATAACGTACAATTCTGCTATGAAGATGCTGGAGTACTCAGGAAGTTTGGCTTCAACTCAAAAGCTAGTGAAAATACTCCACTTGCAGCTGTATTATAAAGTAAACAGCCGTCAGTGAAGACCAGGTGAAAGCCCTGAGATTTACAAAGAATTAAATCATCGTTTAACTGCCTCCGTTCCTCATTTCAAATTGCGTTCTTGGAGAAGGTGCGCAAAGAAGTTAATAAAGGAAATTGTGGCTTGTCATATAGGTAGGCCATCGAAAGAGTAAAAACTTCGTTAAAGGGTAGAAATTTCCCTGAAGAGTAGAAACTTCCCTAGAGGCTACCTTACCTACGACCAAATTTTGACGTGGCTCTCAAGTCACCCTTATTTCCGTCGTTATGTTCACTCATTACCTAAGCACCTAAGCGCTAAACGCATGAACATCGACAGCAACAATGGTATCGGAATGAACAAATGTTTATAATGAAAAATATGAAAAAATGCAGAAATAGACGTTGCTATCCACTAATATTATTAGAGCTAAGCTAAGTAAGTAATATTTTGCATTCTCACATGAATGAATTGGAGAAAATGAGACGGAACAACAAATTAACAAGGTATAACGAATCTATGCTTTGGTGTGTAGTATTCAATACTTTAAGCAATTAAGGTGTTGTCGTTTCCGAAATGCTCTATACTTATTGCATGACAATACATTTGAAGTATGGTAAATGTTTCTTTGGATATTTCTCAATAGAATTTGTGTTTTAAGAAAGAGAAACGTGCGGCGGAAATAACTATTTACATAAGGAATTTCTGGCTTCACGACAACATCTCCCTACAGTATTGTTTACGTAATTAAGTGTAAATTATGCTGAAATTGTCAATGCCGTTAATAATTGAATACTTCAACTTTCGAAGAGAAATAGAAATTATATGTTTCCGTCTGTTTTCTTTCTTGCTATTTTCGTCTTCTTTTCTTTCCAGTACTGTTTGTCCCGGTTACTTTTTACCGCTGCTCTAATTGCTTTAAACAATCACCAGAAATTTAAACATTTTGCACCCGTTTAAACCACACCTGTAACACAGTTGACCCTTTTGCAAAACTACTTAAACAGCTATGCAAAACGTTTAAACTGTCAACAGTTTAAACGTTTTGCATGCCATAACTGTTTAACTCGTTTTGCAAAATGGTTAACTGTTATACAGGTTTTGTTTAAACGGGTACAAAATGTTTACAATTGCGGTGATTGTTTAAAGCAATTAGAGCAGCGGTAAAACGCAAACGGGAAAAATCAGTAGTTAGATTAAATTAGATAATGGACAGCAGACACACAATCTGTGCCCATTCCCAAAAACGAGTTTTGATTCACACTGAGCTGTTGTAGTTGTGTTCGTACCAGGGCCCAAAGTCAGTACGAAAGGGACTAAGAGGGCGTTCTACAGGGCCTTCAAAGCTTAGCTTGTCCGAAACTTCTGAGAGAAGTTTTGGCTTTGCCACTTTAAATCGTGTTGCAAGTGTTACAAGCAACTCGATTACATTGAGCCTGCTGAAAACTTCGTCTTACCAGCAAGATTGAGTTTCTGAGCGTCTCAATGGGCAATTGTTCCAAGGCTGACGCCTAAAATTCGGTTCATAGGGGCGAAGCCTAGGTATAGACTGACCATTTTATCAAGGCAGTCAAATTCCACTGTAGCTTTGTCAATTCTACGGGTATTTCTGAGTTACTGTTCGGCCCATATCTAAGCCCCGCCCACTACCTGTACATAGAGAAATCTCAGAAATACCCACAGGATTGGCACCGCTGTAGAGGAATTTGACCGCGACCGAACTGCCATGATAAAATGGTCAGACTATAGTTGCCTGTGCTTTCGGGTGAGTGGGATTGGCATATTTTGGCGAGCCAATTGAGGAAACTTCAACTAACGGTTCAAAAACATGGTCTCATCAAGCTCTATCTAGCCTCTCAATTTGCCTTACTATTGAGGTAAATTAATTCATAACTGTTTGGAGTGACAGTAACACGGTCTGGAGGCTGGCGCCTCCATAATCTGCGGCACCAGCAGATTATAAAGACATAATAACAAGATAATTGCTCTGGTCACGGACTGACCTGTTTACGTGACTCTCTTCATGTCTTGCTGGCAGTCTTGTATGATACTTGTAGACGTTCTACAGTCAGACGGGCTGGTGGACTTAGCGGTAGTGGGACGTGCTATTGCTAAGCAGCAGTTGAGCTCAGTGGGTTTAATTGTTTATGACTGCAGGCACTGCAGGCTAAACTGAAGTGTAGCATAGATGTGTCAACCACTGTAGGCGCGTTCGCTTGGGCAACGAAATTAAGCTGTTGAGGCTGGGCTTGTTTGAATTTTTGGACAGGTGCCCTAAGGCTTCTACGTGTTGATTCAAGTTTCAGTCGTTGACTCTAAACCAATTGCCTGTGAGACCTCCATGAAAATAATTTTACTCGACAAAATAGAGATTTTAGTCCGCTCAACATATGTAATTGGACTGCTTATAGCACCTACAAGACGCAATTCATGGGGACGAAGCTAAAGTTCCTGTCTGTATTTCCGGAGAAGTCAAGTCAAGCGGGCGTGGCTTAAAAATTTATCAGAACTAATTTACCAATTTCTCTCCTATATTTATTTCAAAATTTTGCAACAGGATTGTCCTTAGAACTACGCATTCTGGTGTTGTCAACAAACTTACTTGTTCATGATTCGTTAAAATCTGGCAATTTATTATTAAATATGTAAAGAACTTAAAAACCTTACTAACTCGGCGATTTACTTGTAATAAAGTTCAATGTATATCTATCTGTGTGTTTATATATTTGTCTGTTGATTAACTGACACGGTTGATGTTAATATATTAGATATGCAAAAAACAATGTTAACGATTTTGGATAATCCTGTCATGCTCCTTAGAAAACCAGCAGGAGAAGACCATGCAGGTCAGGTTGCAGACGGTAGTAAAACTTAACCTAAAAAGCCTCTATAATGAATAGCATATCAATCTCGGCCAGTTTTAAATTTTACGCATTGCAGAATCCTAAGATAACTCCTATCAATTTCATGGATCCTAGTTTGCATTTTCTACCCACATAAATGCTTTTTGCTCTGAGTTAATGATACCTGAATGATGCAGATGATGAACAAAGTAAGCGGTACGATATTCTTCAGAAAACAGTAGAACTTCGGTGAAGAGCGACCGACAAGAGGGTTACGCCGCGGGAAATATTTTACTCCAGCTAGAGTTCTTCTTTCTACTAAATACCTTCGCTGGAGCATAAACATTTCGACTGAAGTATGTGCAGTGGATATCGTAAAGCCTAGGCATGCATATAGTATCTTTCAGCTTCGGGAGGAGTTTGGGATTGGGGAAGGTGAGCTCTATACAATATGCTTGTTTCCACTATATTCGTAATACCTTTGGCTGACTTCATATTAAATCGTGAAGTTATGCAGTGGAATATACTACCAGTTAAGTTTTCGTACAAATTTTTTTGAGCTGAGACTCAGTTAAGGTTACCAACGTACCACCTTTCAATCAGGCTAAGAGTTGAAAGATTATTCGCATTTCACTGTGGTTGAACTAACCTCACATTAACACGCCTTTAATATCGTACAGGTGTATATGTTGCTGTTTTCTTGGACAGCTTCCAATAGGGTGGAGCTTGAACATCACCCTCTTTGACAGTGGAGAGGAATTAGGTCGAGACGTTTGGATCCTGCAGTCAAGTGCTACAGGCCCCGGTCCACGTCACCACCTTAGTGGGGCCCTACCTCAGTCAGACCATTAGTCCTGAAGGGACAATTAGGGTAGGGTTTGACTGAAGTGCAGTGAGTTACACTGCACCACTTCTTGTTGCATTTGAGTGAATTTTAGTAGGACTTCAGTGCTAGCGCTCAATGCAGCGAGTTAGGTACCGTTGCAGGTCAAAAAATTCTGTAGGAAAGTGACCGTTAAGAAGCTAATAACTACAAGTGTCTTCACCAGAAAATACAATAATTTTCTCACAATCGGAAAAATTGTATTCGCTGCCTGGCTTAGTCGTTAATGTTACTGTATCCCGTTTGATATCACACAATATGATACAATAGAATTCTTCGAACAGAGACAACGAAAAAAGAGCAATCTCGATCCTAAATTGAGACTCCTGAAGCAGAGAAAATTCCTGAAAAGGAGACTGTCAAACTCCCGAAAGGGAGAGACAGTATATACAGCACCATTTGTAGCATAGTGTAGCAATGGCTTACGCAAAATTGGATGACCGGGAAAAGTCTGCAGTAAAATTTAAATTTAAAAGTAAATTCATCTGTGCAACTTCACGATTTTATATGGTTTCTAGCCAAAGGAAGCATGCTGTAGAATAAGTAATTTTCCAATTGCAATGAGCCTTTTGCCGAAACTGAGACGATATGCCTGTATAAGTTTTCAGAGTTGCAGCGTATCAAAGTTGGTGACGTCGTGTAAAGCTGAAATACTTCTGTTTATTGTTTGGCATCATTAGCAGGTGCAACATAGCATGTGATCTGAGGTACTCAGCTACTTACTTTAAGCCGAATATTTATGAACTAGACCAGAGTACCCGCGCTGTCAGAAATGACAGCGACGATATTCTGAAGACTTCCGCTACTAATATGCTTCTGAAGAATACGTAACAAAGGCCAACTAAAATCGTCACAAGAGATGAGTACTTTCGCTTTCAATTCATCTAAGCGGCACAATCGTTCCCACCTTGGAACAAGTGCAGATAAACTTTTACATTAGCAAGCAGCAAAGCAGTGCTGAAATGAATTAATTCCCTGCAGCGTATCATACCTACAGAAAGATAAGATTTCAGTACACCTAAGTTCCTCTTTCTCTTGAAGCGAAAATTCTCCGTCAACGGAAGACAGCAAGTTGAAAGAATTAGTTATGTCTGTTGCCCCGTGAAAAATCATTGCTTCGCCTGGGCTTTGTTGATCGGCTACTGAATTTATACGTCGTGAACTGAGAGTAAACATATGTTCCGATGCACGGAGAAAGAAATAAGAAAAATCAGATTCTTTGCCCGCGATAAGAGAAGCTGCAAATATCTTCATTGTTTCGATGTAAGGAACTGTTTCAAGTAAGACATGCATTCAGTTAAAAAGATAAGGATCTCCCTTTTGCCATATTCTGTAACCTGGTCATCGATCTCCATGGAAACGCAACGTGATTACGAAATCTGCAATCTGGACTATTTTTCGCCCATTTATTTCGTTAAGATGCAGACACGAAACAAATACACGAAGCGTTTTATTCTGTTAGGATGAGGATTAGAATGCTAGATACAAAAGAATCATCAAATTGGCTGGCAAAATTTATATTTCAGGAATTGACATGACCGGACTTCAGCCAGGAACGTTAGTTTTGACACTTGGAATCGTGTTGCAAGTGCCAAATGCAACTCAATTACGTCGAACCAGCTAACAACTTCATTTAAAGGCTCAAATTTATATTCTAGAAGGATAAACGGCTAGGGATGAACTCATACAATTTGATTCAGCAGATCTAAGCCAGCGCACCTGTCTGACCTCGAGCAAGTCAAGCCTTGATTTTACCGGGCAATCGAACGCACTTAACGTGCATGATTGAGTTACTGGGAGAATGCGCACTCTCGCCATGACCGAGTGACTATCCCGTGATTCAGCGGCATCCAAACCATACGACTGTTCGGACGACACGAGTCTGTGCAAGGTCACCTGTGACCTGCCGTGGCTCATTCTGGCTTTACTTTACTGTAGCTGACGATCCTGACCAGTGTAGCTCTGAACTTGCTGTGTGGAGGGTGTGACCAAAACCTTCGTCTGCGTTTGTTTACAGACTTCAACTCTCCGAGATTGGTAGTTACATACCTGCGACCTTCGCTGAACTTTCGCTGGACGCCTACAATGCAGTACATTAGTGAATATGTTTTCAATTATATATTTTAATCTATTTTGTCCTTCCACCTCCTTTCCTTCTACATTCTCAGGTATTCTGAATGCACTGTCTTCTTTTTTCCATGAATGTGCACAATTCGCTTCTAAAACGAGAGATATTAATTTTACGATCAGAATAGAGCAGAGCCCCCTATTGGGCTAGTAAGGAATAAAAATCAATTTATGTGAAGCTTTTACTTGGTGAATGTGCGGCGTATGTGACGCCCTTGACTTGCCAGTTTGAATCGCAATTGGCGGTCTCGAAGCATCCACGAGAGGTTTGATTAGCTAATTTATGAGGGTATGTTTGACTGGTACTGCCTGAACGTAGATTTGTAACTCGGGAATTTTTCTCTACCAGAAGAGCAGACCGCAGTCGTAAATCTTCTTTTAGGTTGGAGGGTGTTTGGCTCGGTAGAATTGACACGTCGCTGCTTTAATTACTATGTCCTCCCTCTTCTGGAATACTGCACCCTAGTCTGGGGCTCTGCTGCCGATTGTCATCTGTGCTTGGTTGAGGTGCGTTCAAGCTGGATGGTGTTGTGCCTTGTGATCGTCGCAGAGTGATGGGGTCTGTTTTCTGTATAAAATATATAATTGCCCTAGTCATCTACTGCCTAATTTTCCTCCGGAGCCATTTATTATTCGGGTGAGGTATACTCGGCGTACTGGTGCTCTTCATGAGTTTGCCTTGGAACCGTTACGATGCCATACGGGCCAGTATTCTCATTCATTTTTCCCATCGTGTGTGGATGTTTGGAATGGTCTTGATGGCTCTGTCTTTGCAGATGCGGGTATTGGCAGCTTTAAACGATGTGTCCACAGAGCAGATACTCGAATCTTTTTTTTTTCTTCACTCGCTGGGCTGGTTGCGTGTGAGTTTGTCAGCTTCATAGAGTTTCTCCGTCCCCACATCGCCAGTCTGGTGTGATTTCATAATAATAGTACGTTTTTTCACGCGCAAATGCATTGTCTACATTGGCTCTGTAAAATTACGTCGCAGGAGCGATAGTGAAGCGAAAGGATCTTGGGTTTACCTGGACTCGGATTACGATTCAATGTTGCTGCTCGAAGATTCCTATAATTCCAGGGCATACTATACAACTGCACGCTGAACTTGATGACAGGATGAGCAGGTCGCACATCCGTTGATCAGGCTTACTGTACAATATCATCTAGCTATAGCGTGGCTTCGGCCTAATACGTAGTGCTACGAAAGCAAGCTGCTCTATGTCTTCAGTGCAGTTAATTGCAACGTTGCAGGTACTCAATGGAGGAGGGAGACTTGTCCATGACGATCATGAGGCACGCTCATGGTGGGTGCCCACTAAAGCAAAAGTTGCACCTCCACACAATTCCATGTCCGATTACGTTGCCGAGAGCAAGGCTTCGGCTCGTACGGGGCTCTGCCACAAAGATGAATATCTAAAAATATGAGTCGTTTCTTGCAGTTTGTACTCGAAGACAAGGAGCAATGGTCAAGTTTTGAGTATGCCTTCTACTTCTGATTAGTTGAAAGTGCAATGTATGCTATAATAAGAGAACTGTCTGTCCATCAATCCTTCCGTCCCTCAGACCATCTGTCCGAAGCCTTCCCAAAATCGTATCCAGGATACGAACCTAGGAACGGTTTATTAATTAGTGGAGACCTGGGCACGGGCCTTTGTGAAATTGATGCACAATGTGGACTTCGTGGACTTCACGGACTTGATGAACGTGGTGGACTTTGTGTAGTTGGTGAATTTTCTAGAACTGCGAACTTTTTCGATAGGCTGGTAAGATTTTTTCAAATACATATTTTTATGACTTATTCAACGAAAGGATTGGGTTTGATGGTCTAGTGACGTATAGTTTTAGCATGACGTTCAAACGTCGTAAGTTGCAGTTGCAGTAATGAGACTGCCTAAGAGAGAAGTTGAGGGACAGGGCAACTTTTGCTTCAGTGTGCATTCGCAATCATGTATCCCGCTTTGAAGTATGTGCAACTTACCCATTGATGCGAGTAATTTTCTATGGCTAGATCAGGTAGGGAATAGCTGTCTTCGATTTGCTACTCCCAGGCGGGATCAGGTTCCAGATGATCTTCAATCGTGCGTTCGTTCCATCTTCTGCACTGCAACGTATTTTACAGCGGTAATCGTAATCAAGATCCTGAGGATCCCTAACTGTGTGTTCAATTCTTATTCGCCATTGTAACGTGCTTCACAGTGTCAATCGGCATTTAGATTTAGTTGGAGCAACGGTAAATCAAGGAAGCTTCTATTAAAGTACAAAGCATGAACATGATGTGTTTCTCAATCACAAGCTTGACCTTGGGACATACCTACGTAATTGTGCAATGTTTGCTGGGAATCGAGCCGTTGCAAGGCTGCATGAGCTTTGTGCCGAAGAGGCCCTTTTCCAACAAGCATTGCCTTGAATAATTATATAGATAAGAGGCGGAAGGGGTTCATTATTGATATCTGACGCTATTGTATACCTGGAATTGTACCTGGACGTCGTGAAGGGTACTATTTGAATATTTTCTGCGTTCTATCGCTATTGTAGCTCTAGTATATAGGTGAAACATGAACTAATTAGGAATTGTGGAAGTCGATTTTGAAATTTTATCAGCTGTGTAACAAAAAAAAAATGTAACCAGAGCTCTCTGAGAGCGCATACCTCCGCCAAGCGAGGCAACGGTAACGAAAAATTCAAATTGTCTCTGAAACCATGATCTTTTGTATTAACTCAAAAATATATCATTTGTGACTTCTGATAGTAATAACCGTTTGTGCAATTTTCTTGAAGATCTGTTCATAACTTTTTAAGTTATGCTGCTAGCAAACATTATGACAAACATGAGTCAAACATACAAACGAACCAACCGATCTGCACCAAAATTTAATCATTTATGTCTTTTAACATTACTAACTACACCTATAAATTTCATATAGATCTATTTATTATTTTTTGAGTTATTGTGCTAACAAGCATAAAATTAAAACAGTGACAAACGAACGATCAAACGGATCAAAACAATAATATGGTCATTTACTCTTCGTGATACACCTAACAACTCATGTAAATTTCATAAAAATACTTTCATAACTTTTTGAGTTATGGCATTTAGAAAAATGAGGCGACAAACAAACAAGCGAATCGACGGATTTTCACCAAAAGTTAAACTTCTGTTCCTCTTAAAATACCTAACAATCTCCGTAAATTTCGTCAAAATCCGTCGATTACTTTTTGAGTTATCTTGGTGACAGACAAATAGACAGACAAACCAGACGAAAATATAACCTCGTTGGCGGAGGAACAATATGCGGAACGATAACTCAACGTTGTCAAGGTCAGTAAATGAATTTTATCGGAATTTAAGCGATATTCAAACGCGGTACGATAACAGGATGCTGTACCTACTATGAATATTAACATTTTAACTTGATCTTATCTCTAACGTCATCGTATACCTGAGATACGCATGGTAGCTGAAATTTGTGGAAATTATTATTTAAATTTCATGGAATATTAGTGATATTAGTGATAGTGAATAGTGACCAGTAGCTAAAATTTCCAAAGTTGATGTTTGAATGTTATATTTATATATAGCTACAGTGTACCAATTCTTTAGGCTGTCACCATGATCTGGATATTTTACACGTTTGCATTAAGTTATACATGCAAGGCATGTTCGATTGGATGCACAGATTAAGCCTTCGAGGCTTGACTTGTCCGAAACTTGAGACAGGTGTTGTTGCTTCGACCCGTAGAATTGACGTTTAGGCTTTGACCCTTCTACAATTAACATTGAGACTTCAAAAAATGAGTCTAGCTCTGTAAAATAGTTTTTTAGCCAACTTAACGTAATGAAGTTATATATACTCTGTCCATTTTATCAAGGCAGTTTGGGCATGGTGAAATTCCCCTACAGCGTTGCCAATTTTATGGGTATTTCTGAGATTTTTTATAGACAAGTAGTGGGTGGGGCTAAGATAAAGCCAGAACAAAATCTCAGAAACGAGCATAGACTTGCCAACACGTAGAAGAATTTGACCACGCCCAAACTGCCTTGATAAAGTGGACAGAGCAAAGTTTAGGTTAGCACTTGCAACACGATTTCCGATGACAACGCTAAAGCTTCTGTTTGAGGTTTCGGACGCGTCAGGCGTCGATGGCTTAATTTCGGCGCCAGTCGCTCACTCCCATATAAATTATTGCTATGCATAGTCCAGTTCAGGGGGGGGGGATCCTGCCATCGCTGAAGTTTTCTCCCCCAGCGGCAAATGTGGCTTGGAACTTTCACAGTTTTCTTTTTTTAGATCATTTTTCTGAAGTTATAAAAATACCGAGCAGTCTTTTTTTTAATTTACCCATATGTATTTCACTTCATTCCAGACGTACTTAATGTTAATTATGTTTCTAAACTAAATGTGCTAGTTAATTGCTGAATCGTTTTTACATAGCCGTCGGAACTATCCCGAGGGTCGCCGAGCTAAATGGGGTTAAGGACTATTTACCTGTTGTCTATGCCTGAACTAATAGGTGAATAATAACTAATAATATATGTGAACTTATGCCCCTAAGTCGGGTGGATGTTAATTGTTGCTCCATGCCCACATTTAGTGAAGCTCCAGAGTGATCGGAAGCGCTATATGCAAAATACGGTCCGTATTGCTTTGTGCTAGTGTATTTTACGCAAATTAGGACTCACGTTTATTCGTATTGTGACGTTAAGTGAAGGAAACGATAAGAAATGCACGAGGTTTTGTGGCCAGCGACTTTGTGTGCAGTGTTTAATATTTAAGAGCTATATAAGTGAACCCATTCTTCTCAATTCGGATATAAGTTAGCGTTTCTTCTGCGGCTACGTAAGGCCATTTTTGTTTAATTTTTTCGAGCTTCTTCAGTTCCGGACCGTGATGTCGTCCGCGAGCACTTCCATCACCACGTTATATTCCGGATCTCCGGACGCCTCTCCGTCCGCAGTTCCCAAGGTGCTGTCCTACAAGAAAACATCGGAAGACGTCGATTTCAGTCCACCTTCCGATGTTTGGTCTGGTTCCGATTCTGGAGATGGGCTAAATGGCGATAAAAATTTGGATTCTGCCGCTAAAGAACCCAGTGCGGCTCAAGACACCATCAGAAGTCCAAATTCTGCTGAAAGGAGCTCACCCAACTCAACTGTGCTGGAAATGACCGATAAAATTGGTGTCAGGAAAGTGACGTCTTCAGAAGATGCCGACGATCAGAAGAACCAGGCCGGGATTATGAAAAAATTGAAAGAAGGAGAAGAGAGGCGAAAAAAGGAACAGATGGATGGAGAAATGGAAGAGAAGCTTTTGTATACAGTGGACGATAAT
>LQNS02277098.1:4675633-4696535 GCA_001587735.2 Parhyale hawaiensis | reverse complement strand
GGATTATCGTCCACTGTATACAAAAGCTTCTCTTCCATTTCTCCATCCATCTGTTCCTTTTTTCGCCTCTCTTCTCCTTCTTTCAATTTTTTCATAATCCCGGCCTGGTTCTTCTGATCGTCGGCATCTTCTGAAGACGTCCCTTTCCTGACACCAATTTTATCGGTCATTTCCAGCACAGTTGAGTTGGGTGAGCTCCTCTCAGCAGAATTTGGACTTCTGATGGTGTCTTGAGCCGCACTGGGTTCTTTAGCGGCAGAATCCAAATTTTTATCGCCATTTAGCCCATCTCCAGAAGCGGAACCAGACCAAACATCGGAAGGTTGACTGAAATCGACGTCTTCCGATGTTTTCTTGTACGACAGCACCTTGGGAACTGCGGACGGAGAGGCGTCTGGAGACCCGGAATATAACGTGGTGATGGAAGTACTCGCGGACGACATCGCGGTCCGGAACTGAAGGAGCTCGAAAAAATTTAATCAAAAATGGAATCACGTAGCCGCAGAAGAAACGCTAACTTACACCTGAATTGAGCTGAATGGGTTCACTTATATAGCTCCTAAATATTAAACACTGCACACAAAGTCGCTGGTCACAAAACCTCGTGTATTTCTTATCGTTTCCTTCACTTAACGTCACAATACGAATAAACGTGAGTCCTATTGTGTGTACAATACACTAGCACAAAGCAACTTCTCGTAAATACATACGTACTATAAACTGATGATAGCTGAAAGACGGACCGTATTTTACATATAGAGCTTCCGATCACTCTGGAGCTTCTATGGGTACACTATGACTAAATGTGGGCATAGAGCAACAATTAACATCCACCCGACTTGCGGGCATAGGTTCACATATTTTATTAGTTATCATTCATCTATTAGTTCAGGCATAGACAACAGGTTAAATAGGCCTTAACCCCATTCAGCTGGGCGAGCCTCGGGATAGTTCCAACGGCTATGTAAAAACGATTCAGCAATTAACTGGCACATTTAGTTTAGAAACACAATTAACTTGAAGTACGTCTGGAATGAAGCGGCATACATAAGGGAAAATTGAAAAAAAGGGCTGCTCGTTATGTTTATAACTTCAGAAATATAATCTTAAAAAAAACTGTGAAAGTTCCAAGCCGCATTTGCTGCTGGAGGAGAAGACTTCAGCGATGGCAGGACCCCCCCCCCCAATGGACTATGTATATAATATAGATGGGAGTGAACGACTTGCGCCGAAATTAAACCATCGACGCCTGACGCCTCCGACACATTAAACAGAAGCTTTAGCCCTGTCATTGGGATTCGTGTTGCAAGTGTCAAGGGGTAACCTAAACCATACTCTGTCCATTTTATCAAGGTAGTTTGGGCGAGGTCAAATTCCTCTATACTGTTGCCAAGTCTATGCGCATTTCTGAGATTTTGTTCTGCCCATATCTTAGCCCCGCCCGTTGCCTGCATAAGGAGAAATCTCAGAAATACCCATAGATTTGGCAACGCTGTAGAGGAATTTGATCATGCCCAAATTGTCTAGATAAAATGGACAGAGTACAACCTTAATACGTCAAGTTGGCTAAAAAACTATTTTACCGAGCTAGACTTATTTTTTAAGTCTCAAAAATAACTGATGAAGGGTCAAAGTCGAAACATCAATTCTACGGGTCGAAGCAACAACACGTGTCTCAAGTTTAGGACAAGTCGAGCCTCGAAGGCTTAATTTGCGCGCCCAATCGAACATGCCCTATGAGTATAACTTAATTCAAACGAGTAAAATAACCATATCCTGGCGACAGTCTAAAGCTTTGGTATAATGTACTGTAACTATCTATAGATACAAACATTTAAACATTTACATTGGCAATTAGCTACCGCTTCGCTTACAATATCACTAATATTCCATGAAATTTAAATAACGATTTCCAAAAATTACAGCTTCATGCTCATCTCAGGTATACGATGACGCTAGAGTTAAGATAAAATTAAAATGTTAATATTCATAGTAGGTATCCTGTAATCGTACCGCGTTTGAATATCACTTAAATTCCGATAAAATTCACTGATTGACCTTGACAATACTGAGTTATCGTTTCGCATATTGTTAATTTTTTTTATGCAGCTAATAGAGTTTAAAAATCAACTTCTACAATTCCCAAGTATTGTATGTTTCACCTATCACTAATGGTAAAATTAATAGCGCTAGTACTCAGTAAATATTTAAATAGTACGCTTCACAACGTCCAGGTACAGTTTCAGGTATACAATAGCGTCAGATATCAATAATGAACCCCTACCGCCTCATATCTATATAATTACTCAAGGCAATGCTTGTTGGAAAAGGGCCTCATTCGCACAAAGTTCATGCAGCCTTACAACAGCTCGATTCCCAGCAAACATTGCACAATTACGTAGGTATGTCCCAAGGTCAAGCTTATCATTCAGAAGCACCATCATGTTCATGCTTTGTACTTTAATAGAAGCTTCCTTTATTTACCGTTGCTCCAACTAAATCTAAATGCCGATTGACACTGTGAAGCACGTTACAATGGCGAATAAGAATTGAACACACAGTTAGGGATCATCTGGATCCTGATTACGATTACCGCTGTGAAATACGTTGCAGTGCAGAAGACGGAATGAACGCACGATTGAAGATCATCTGGAACCTGATCCCGCCTGGGAGTAGCAAATCGAAGACAGCAACTCTCTACCTGATCCAGCCATAGAAAATTACTCGCATCAATGGGTAAGTTGCACACCCTTCAAAGCGGGATACATGATTGCGAATGCACACTGAAGCAAAAGTTGCCCAGTACCTCAACTTCTCTCTTAGGCGGTCACATTACTGTAACTGCAACTTACGACGTTTGAAATTCATGCCAAAACTATACGTCATTAGACCATCAAACCCAATCTTTTCGTTGAATAAGTCATAAAAAAATGAATTTGAAAAAATCTTACCATCCCATCGAAAAAGTTTGCAGTTCTAGAAAATTTACCAACTACACAAAGTCCACCACGTCCATCAAGTGCACGAAGTCCACCAAGTCCAAGAGCCCACAAAGTCCACCAAGGGCACAAAGTCCACTAAGTCCATGAAGTCCACCAAGTCCACAAAGTCCATCAATTTCACAAAGGCCCGTGTCCAGGTCTTCACTAATTAATAAACCGTTCCTAGGTTCGTATCCTGGATACGATTTTGGGAAGGCATCGGACAGATGGTCTGACGGACGGAAGGATTGATGGACAGACAGTTCTCTTATTATAGCATACATTGCACTTTCAACTAATCAGAAGTAGAAGGCATACTCAAAACTTGACCATTGCTCCTTGACTTCGAGTACAAACTGCAAGAAGCGACTCATATTTTTAGATATTCTGCTTAGTGGCAGAGCCCCGTGCGAGCCGAAGCCTTGCTCTCGGCAACGTAATCGGACATGGAATTGTGTGGAGGAGCAACTTTTGCATTAGTGTGCACCCGCCATGAGCGTGCCTCATGATCGTCATGGACAAGTCTCCCTCCTCCATTGAGTACCTGCAACGTTGCAATTAACTGCACTGAAGCCATAGAGCAGCTTGCTTTCGTAGCACTACGTATTAGGCCGAAGCCACGCTATAGCTAGATGGTATTGTACAGTCAGCCTGATCAACGGATGTGCGAGCTGCCCTGCTCATCCTGTCATTAAGTTCAGCGAGCAGTTGTATAGTATGCCCTGGAATTATAGGAATCTTCGAGCAGCAACAGTCAATCGTAATCCGAGTCCAGGTAAACCCAAGATCCTTTTGCTTCACTATCGCTCCTGCATGCGACGTAATTTTACAGAGCCAATGTAGACAATGCATTTGCACGTGAAAAACGTACTATTATTATGAAATCACACCAGACTGGCGATGTGGGGACGGAAAAACTCTATGAGGCTGACAAACCCACACGCAACCAGCCCAGCGAGTGAAAAAAAAAAAAAGATTCGAGTATCTGCTCTGTGGACACATCGTTTAAAGCTGCCAATACCCGCACCTGCAAAGACAGAGCCATCAATACCATTCCAAACATCCACACACGATGGGAAAAATGAATGAGAATACTGGCCCGAATGGCATCGTAACGGTTCCAAGGCAAACTCATGAAGAGCACCAGTACGCCGAGTATACCTCACCCGAACAAATGACTCCGGAAGAAAATTAGGCAGTAGATGACTAGGGCAATTATATATTTTATACAGAAAGCAGACCCCCACCAACTCTGTGACGATCACAAGGCACAACACCATCCAGCTTGAGCGCACATCAACCAAGCACAGATGATAATCGGCAGCAGAGCCCCAGACTAGGGTGCAGTATTCCAGAAGAGGGAGGACATAGCAATTAAAGCAGCGACGTGTCAATTCTACCGAGCCAAACACCCTCCAACCTAAAAGAAGATTTACGACTGCGATCTGCTCTTCTGGTAGAGAAAAATTCCCGTGTTACAAATATACGTTCAGACAGAACCAGTCAAACATTCCCTCATAAATTAGCAAATCAAACCTCTCGTGAATGCTTCGAGACCGCCAATTGCGATTCAAACTGGCAAGTCAAGGGCGTCACATACGCCGCACATTCACCAAGTAAAAGCTTCACATAAATTGATTTTTATTCCTTACTAGCCCAATACGGGGTTCTGCTCCATTCTGATCGTATAATTAATAGCTCTCGTTTTAGAAGCGAATTGTGCACATTCATGGAAAAACGAGGACGGTGCATTCAGAATACCTGAGAATGTAGAAAGAAAGGAGGTGGAAGGACAAAATAGATTAAAATATATAATTGAAAACATATTCACTGATGTACTGCATGGCTCGTGTACGGCGAAAGTTCAGCGAAGGTCGCAGGTATGCAACTACCAATCTCGGAGAGTTGAAGTCTGTAAACAAACGCAGACGAAGGTTTTGGTCACAACCTCCACACAGCAAATCCAGAGCTACACTGGTCAGGATCGTCAGCTACAGTAAAGTAAAGCCAGAATGAGCCACTACAGGTCACAGGTGACCTTGCAAAGGCTCGTGTCGACCGAACAGTCGGATGGTTTGGATGCCGCTGAATCACGGGATAATTACTCCGTCATGGCGAGAGTGCGCATTCTCCCAGTAATTCAATCATGCACGTTAGGTGCGTTCGATTGCTTGGTTAAATTAAGCCATCAAGGCTTGACTTGTTCGAGATCAGACAGGTGCGCTGGCTTAGATCTGCTGAATCAAATTGTATGAGTTCATACCTAGCTGTTTACCTATCTGGAATTTAAATTTGAGCCTTAAAATGAAGTTGTTAGCTGGTTCGACGTAATTGAGTTGCTTTTGGCACTTGCAACACGATTCCAAGTGTCAAAACCAACGTTCCTGGCTGAAGTTCGGTCATGTCAATTCCTGAAATATAAATTTCGCCAGCCAATTTGATAATTCTTTTGTATCTAGCATTCTAATCCTCATCCTAACAGAATAAAACGCTTCGTGTATTTGTTTCGTGTCTGCATCTTAATGAAATAAATGGGCGAAAAATAGTCCAGATTGCAGATTTCGTAATCACGTTGCGTTTCCATGGAGATCGATGACCAGGTTACAGAATATTGCAAAAGGGAGATCCTTATCTTTTTAACTGAATGCATGCCTTACTTGAAACAGTTCCTTACCTCGAAACAATGAAGATATTTGCAGCTTCTCTTATCGCGGGCAAAGAATCTGATTTTTCTTATTTCTTTCTCCATGCGTCGGAACATATGTTTGCTCTCAGTTCACGACGTATAAATTCAGTAGCCGATCAACAAAGCCCAGGCGAAGCAATGATTTTTCACGGGGCAACAGACACTACTAATTCTTTCAACTTGCTGTCTTCCGTTGACGGAGAATTTTCGCTTCAAGAGAAAGAGGAACTTAGGTGTACTGAAATCTTATCTTTCTGCAAGGAATTAATTCATTTCAGCACTGCTTTGCTGCTTGCTAATGTAAAAGTTTATCTGCACTTATTCCAAGGTGGGAACGATTGTGCCGCTTAGGTGAATTGAAAGCAAGAGTACTCATCTCTTGTGACGATTTTAGTTGGCCTTTGTAACGTATTCTTCAAAAGCATATTAGTAGCGGAAGTATGTTAAATGAAAACGGGTCTTCAGAATATCGTCGCTGTCATTTCTGACAGCGCGGGTACTCTGGTCTAGTTCATGAATATTCGGCCTAAAGTAAGTAGCTAAGTACCTCAGATCACATTCTATGTTGCACCTGCTAATGATGCAAATCAATAAACAGAAGTATTTCAGCTTTACACGACGTCACCAACTTTGATACGCTGCAACTCTGAAAACTTATACAGGCATATCCTCTCAGTTTCGGCAGAAGGCTCATTGCAATTGGAAAATTACTTATTCTGCAACATGCTTCCTTTGGCTAGAAACCGTATAAAATCGTGGAGTTGCACAGATGAATTTACTTTTAAAATTAAATTTAACTGCAGACTTTTCCTGGTCATCCAATTTTGCGTAAGCCATTGCTACACTACGCTACAAATGGTGCTGTATATACTGTCTCTCCCTTTCGGGAGTTTTACAGTCTCCTTTTCAGGAGTTTTACAGTCTCCTTTTCATGAATTTTCTCTGCTTCAGGAGTCTCAATTTAGGATCGAGATTGCTCTATTTTCGTTGTCTCTGTTCGAAGAATTCTAATGTATCATATTGTGTGATATCAAACGGGATACAGTAGCATTAACGACTAAGCCAGGCAGCGAATAAAATTTCTCCGGTTGGGAGAAAATTGTTGTATTTTCTGGTGAAGACACTTGTAGTTATTAGCTTCCTAACGGTCACTTTCCTACAGAATTTTTTGACCTGCAACGGTACCTAACTCGCTGCATTGAATGCTAGCACCGAAGTCCTACTAAGATTCACTCAAATGCAGCAAGAAGTGGTGCAGTGTAACTCACTGCACTTCAGTCAAACCCTACCCTAATAATGTCCCTTCAGGACTAATGGTCTGACTGAGGTAGGGCCCCACTCAGGTGGTGACGTGGACCGGGGCTTGTAGCACTTGACTGCAGGATCCAAACGTCTCGACCTAATTCCTCCATAGGGTCAAAGAGGATGATGTCCAAGGAAACAGCAACTATACACCTGTACGATATTAAAGGCGTGTTAATGTGAGGCTAGTTCAAACCCCAGTGAAATGCGAATAATCTTTCAGCTCTTAGCCTGATTGAAAGGTGGTACCTTGGTAACTTTAACTGAGTCTCAACTAAAAAAAAAAATTGTACTAAAACTTAACTGGTAGTATATTCCACTGCATTACTTCACGATTTAATATAAAGTCAGCCATAGATATTACGAATGTAGTGGAAACAAGCATATTGTATAGAGCTCACCTTCCCCAATCCCAAACTCCTCCAGAAGCTGAGAGATACTATATGCATGCCTACGCTCTACGATATCCACTGCACTTACTTCAGTCGAAATGTTTTGCTCCTGCGAAGGTATTTAGTAGAAAGAAGAACTCTAGCTGTGGTAAAATATTTACCCCGGCGTAACCCTCTTGTTGGTGGCTCTTCACCGAAGTTCTACTGTTTTCTGAAGAATATCGTACCGCTTACTTTGTTCATCATCTGCATCATTCAGGTATCATTAACTTAGAGCAAAAAACATTTATGTGGGTAGAAAATGCAAACTAGGATCCATGAAATTGCCAGGAGTTATCTTAGGATTCTGCAATGCGTAAAATTTAAAACTGGCTGAGATTGATATGCTATTCATTATAGAGGCATTTTAGGTTTAAGTGTTGCTACCGTCTGCAACCTGGCCTGGTCTTCACCTGTTGGATTTCTAAGGAGCATGACAGGATTATCCAAAATCGTTAAAATTGTTTTTTACATATCTACAATATTAACATCAACCGTGTCAGTAAATCAACAGACAAATATATAAGCACACAGATAGATATACATTGAACTTTGTTACAAGTAAATCAACGAATTAGTAAGGTTTTTAAGTTCTTGACATATTTAATAAATGGCCAGATTTTGGCGAATCATGAACAAGTAAGTTTGTTGACAACACCAGAATGCATAGTTCTAAGGACAATCCTGTTGCAAAATTTTGAAATACTGTAAATATAGGAGAGAGATTGGCAAATAAGTTCTGATCAATTTTTAAGCCACGGCCGCTTGACTTGACTTCTCCGGATATACAGACAGGAACTTTAGCTTCGTCCCCATGAATTGCGTCTTGTAGGTGCTACAAACAGTCCAATTACATATGTTGAGCGGACTAAAATCTCTATTTTATCGAGTAAAATTATTTTCATGGAGGTCTCACAGGCAATTGGTTTAGAGTCAACGACTGAAACTTGAATCAACACGTAGAAGCTTTAGGGCACCTGTCCAAAAATTCGAACAAGCCCAGCCTCAACAGCTTAATTTCGTTGCCCAAGCGAACGCGCCTACAGTGGTTGACACATCTATGCTACACTTCAGTTTAGCCTGCAGTGCCTGCAGTCATAAACAATTAAACCCACTGAGCTCAACTACTGCTTAGCAATAGCACGTCCCACTACCGCTAAGCCCACCAGCCCCCGTCTGACTGTAGAACGTCTACAAGTATTATACAAGACTGCCAGCAAGACATGAAGAAAGTCACGTAAAGAGGTCAGTCCGTGACCAGAGCAATTATCTTGTTATTATGTCTTTATAATCTGCTGGTGCCGCAGATTATGGAGGCGCCAGCCTCCAGACAGTGTTACTGTCACTCCAAACAGTTATGCATTAATTTACGTCAATAGTAAGGCAAATTGAGAGGCTCAATAGAGCTTCATGAGACCATGTTTTTGGACCGATAGTTGAAGTTTCATCAATTGGCTCGCCGTTATATGCCAATCCCACGCGCCCGAAAACACAGGCAACCATAGTCTGACCATTTTATCAAGGTAGTTCGGTCGTGGTCAAATTCCTCTATTGCGGTGCCACTTCTGTGGGTATTTATGAGATTTCTCTATATACAGATAGTGGGCGGGGCTTAGATATGGGGCGAACAATATCTCAGAAATACTCATAGAATTGACAATTCTACAGAAGAATTTGACCACGGCCAAACTGCCTTGATAAAATGGTGAGACTATACCTAGGCTTCGCCCCTATGAACCGAATTTTAGGCGTCAACCTTGAATCAGTTGCCCATTGAGACGCTCAGAAACTCAATCTTGCTGGTAAGACGAACTTTTCAGCAGGCTCAATGTAATCGAGAAGCTTCTAACACTTGCAACGCGATTTAAAGTGGCGAAGCCAAAACTTCTCTCTGAAGTTTGGGACAAGCTAAGCTTTGAAGGCTCAATTTCACTGCCCAATAGAACGCACCCTTATAGTCCCTTTCATGCTAACTTTGGGCCCTGGTACGAACACAACTGCAGCAGCTCAGCGTGAATCAAAGTCTGTAGACTTCAACTCGTTGCTGGGAATGGGCACAGATTGTATGTCTCTTGTCCATTATCTAATCTAATCTAACTACTACTGTTTTTCTCTTTGCGTGTTACCAATGCTCTAATTGCTTTAAACAATTACCACAAATGTAAACATTTTTAAACCGATTAAACCAGACCTGTATAACAGTTAACCATTTTGTATAACAAGTTAAACAGTTACGGTATGCAAAACGTTTAAACTGTTGACAGTTAAAACGTTTTACTTAGCTGTTAAATAAAGTCTGTGAGGCATATGAATGAAAGTTTAAGTAATACGTGCGTAATAAGCCTGCAGCTCACGAGGGTCAGGAGTCCTGAATTTCAGACTGAACAGTTTAAACGTTTTGCATACCGTCACTGTTTAAGTAGTTTTGCAAAATGGTTAACTGTGTTACAGGTTTGGTTTAAACGGGTGCAAAATGTTTAAATTTGTGGTGATTGTTTAAAGCAATTAGAGCAGCGGTAAAACGTAACCGGGACAAACAGTTCTGGAAGGAAAAGAAGACGAAAATAGCAAGAAAGAAAGAAAACACACGGAAAGATATAGTTTCTATTTCTCTTCGAAAGTTGAAGTTTTCAATTATTAACGGCATTAACAATTTCAGGATAATTTACACTTAATTACGTAAACAATACTGTAGGGAGATGTTGTCGTGCAGCCAGAAGTTCCTTATGTAAATAGTTATTTCCGCCGCACGTCCTCTTTCTTAAAACACAAATTCTATTGAGTAATATCCAAAGAAACATTTACCATACTTTAAATGTATTGTCATGCAATAAGTATAGGGCATTTCGGAAATGAAATGGCAACACCTTGATTGAATAAAGTATTGAATACCACACAGCAAAGCACAGATTCGTTATACTTAATTAAGTTTTTGTTCCGCCTCATTTTGTCGAATTCATTGATGTGAGAATGCAAAATATTACTTACTTAGCTTAGCTCTAATAATATTAGTGGATAGCAACGTCTATTTCTGTATTTTTCATTTTGTTCATCATAAACATGTGTTCATTCCGATACCATTGTTGCTGTCGATGTTCATGCGTTCAGCGATAATGTAATGAGTGAACATAACGACGGAAAGGGGCGAATTAAAAGTCACGTCAAAATTTGGTCGTGGGTAAGGTAGCCTTTAGGGAAGTTTCTTCCCTTTAACGAAGTTTTTACTCTTTCGATGACCTACCTATATGACAAGCCACAATTTCCTTTATTAATTTCTTTGCGTAGGTTCTCCAAGAACGCAATTTGAAATGAGGAACGGAGGCAGTTCAACGATGATTTAGTTCGTTGTAAATCTCAGGGCTTTCACCTGGTCTTCACTGACGGCTGTTTACTTGATAATACAGCTACAAGTGGAGTATTTTCACTAGCTTTCAAGTTGAAGCCAAACTTCCTGCGTACTCCAGCATCTTCATAGCAGAATTGTACGTTATCTACAAAAGACTACATTGCTCATGTATTCATTAGTCAGTCTTGTGGATTCTCGCTTAGTGCCATACAAGCTTTGCGCTCTGCTGCTTACTTCAGTGGATAACTAAAATAATTCTACAGGCACTAACTAATTAATGTAATTGTACTTGGAATGGTCGCATACTTGCTGAAAGTGCCAGACAAACCAGCTGTGAGCTGCTACGTGCAGTGTGGGATAACTCGCCTCTAGCCATCACGCCGGTCACGGACTGCAGCATCACCTCTGCGCAAGTTGAGCGGCATGCATAACGTCACCCGGACCTCGTCCTAATTATCATCAAGGTAGGCAATGTAAGCCACTGTGATCTTGTGGGGAATGAGGCTGCGGACAGCCACGCAAAATGATCTCTTCTGTTACCTCAACTAGTGAAGATTTCACTGAACAACCGAGATGGTCAGGAAACAATTTTGGCAGAATGAATATAAAAATAGGAATAATTGCCATTACATATGAAGGCCTCAAACCAACTTTAGGCAACTCAGTCTCTACCAGTTTTCCCCGTCCTTATCAAGTAGCAGTCACCAGATTCCGACTGAAATGGAAGTATGTAAACTGACTCATGAACATTTCTTCAACAATACTCCACCCAAACAATGTGGAAACTGTCTACAACATATGATGCCAAAGCATCTATTCATGGGCTGACCAGTTTTTGTAAGCATGGGAGACACCCTCTGAGAAACGTGTACTGCATGAAGCACTCCTCTGACCACGAAATCACTCCTCTCACCCAATTTCCAAGCGGAGGTTCTGGCAAAATACCTTATCGACACTAGAATGATAGCTGTAGTGGTAGCGGTGAATGGACGTCCAGGCCTCCGTTGATAAGACGCATCATCTCAACATAGGTAAATTTATCTCATGAGTAGACACAAAGTACAATAATTGAACAGACCATTATTGATACCCACAACAGCGGCGTGCCGTGCGTGTCTGATTTCTGTGCTAGAGGTGCCACGATCGAGCCTGCCGGAGCGATCTTTGTGGCATTCGGAGTGCTGAGTCGGGAATTGCTTGGTATTCGGAGCTGTTTGGAGCACCTGCCCGACCAGGAATGGGAGAGTAGGGGGGCTTGGGTCAGTACACTTGAACCTTCCGTTTCGGAGCCATAGTTCTTAGCGGTCCGTGGTCGGCTGCAGCTGTACTTACTCCTCTGGGGCCAGTTGGCCTATATCTGCAGCACAAACCAGTGCGTGTGGGTTTCCAAGCGGAGGGTACACTCAAAGTTGACTTTATAGAAAATTATTTTCTAATGTTGTTCCTGGAATAGAAGTTTTCGGTCAGTAACTGTAACATATCTTTTCGACTTGAGTGGTCTGCTTTGAGGAAAGCGGTTACGGTCAGATAAACGAGGCAGAAAGCTTCCAGTTTTTTCTATTACTTTGGACCGTCAGACTAGCCTGTCGGCCAGCAAATTTATTCTCTGTGGCAGTGACAGACTAGCTGGCACGCAGTATTGGGATATGGAACCTTGACTTTCCTCCAAAAGCAAAGTTACCTATCAGGTGGGGCTCTCATCATGAGGGGACAGGACCTCCCAAAAGGGGTCCTTTGAGGAAAAGATTTTGATTGGGCAGGCCCACTTTCGGGAGGAGCTGGGCCGTCCTGAATTTCTACAATATCCAAAATGTGCTTCCAGTTTTAGAGGACGGGCGAAGAGTTTACTTACTGCAGCAGCCCAGCGCGGCGGCTGTGTATTTTAGCTAGGCCGCTGCTTTGTGGCCTTGGCGGAGATTTATGTCCTTCTGTCTCCTTATAGTCGTGACCTGTAATTCTGCGAAATACAATCAACATTTAAAGCTTCGTCGAATCCAACCATTCAGTTTTTGGATACAACAAAATTGAAGAAAGTCATTGAGCATTTAACAGAAAAATAAATAGGCGCACTAGATATCGGTCAGAACATATTGCGGATCCCCGATTGAAGCTCTTAAGTTTCATTAGATTAGATTAGAGGACAGGCTGTAGACGGACCAACCGGCCCATTCCCTGAGAGCAGATGAGACTTACGTTTCGGCCCTCTATGACCTATCGCCATTAAGTCAGAATCATGGAGACTTCTGAGGAGTAAAAGCAGAAAAAATAAATAAATTGAGGCAAAGAGTTGAAAGGCCAATCCTAATTAATTGCTAGATCTCGGGAGGAGCACGGAGAAGTTAAGTTATAGTTGTGATTAGTGATTAGGTAAGTTTACAGTACTTTCGAGGCTGAAATTATTCTATTGTGTTTTCTTAATACTTCCTTATCACTCATAGGATTCCTTTAAAGTCCAGTGATTATTTGCATTATATGTTAAACACTATCTAATTTACTCCGTCTCGTTTAGGACTTTATATCTCATGTTCCGATATCATGACATTTCTAGTACAGAACTTTTAATGAAATTTTTGCTATACAGTATTATTAACAACTCCTCTTGAATATAATTCTAGTGCCTCTTCCTAAACGCTTGTGATATTAATTATTGTGTAATTAAGTAGCTTTTCTGGAATCTCATTATGTGACAAATGATTATACTCCACTGCATTGTGATGATAGTTTTATGCCTTGATAAGCAATTATTGCTAAATGCAATTCTTCGTACAAACTATATATTAATTTTCAAAGTTTGTGAAAGCGTAATTTAGTACTTCTAAACACAACACTGTAGCAGCGTATTTGATGTGTGCACATATTGCTGCTCTTTCTTATTTATTATTTTATTTTTTCAGCCCAATTCGCTCCGTGCAATCGATTATTTTCCTTTCAGAGGGTTTTTCCTTTAGATTGCGGAGTAAGCTGGAGGGTTGAACCATTTGCCTGGGGCCACGTCGGAGCTTGCTGATGTGAGGGACCGGGAGATGTTTCCGCTCTTTTCGCCAATTACATTTGTGCTGATAGGTTTCCTACCTTAAACTGGGAAACCGTGGCCTAGAATTCTGGGAACCGCATCTTTATTGTCATTTTTCTCTTCGTCATCTTATTTTATATAAGCACGGTGTTCCCATGCGCGTTGGTCCGGTGAGGCAACACCTTAGGCTTTGTGCGCGAGTTCCACGTTGCTACCGACATGCTGTGTGTCCCTTGGTCTTCCTCCGTAAAGTGCCTAGGTTGTGGAAGCGGTTGATGGAACTGCTCAATGTGGTGCACTTTAGTACTACAGTAATGTTGTTTTATTTCCATCTATAGGTTTACGCTTTTACAGAGGAAGATAACTATTATATACTTTTCTCTGTTTTCCAGACATACTTTCATTATTAGTGTCAAGTGGATGGTCTGCCGGGTTTTTGTTCCCATTTTTTAGCTCTGTGATTTTTATATTCCTAATTTGTACTTGCCAGTGAACTCGTGATTTTTATTGAAAATCCATACGTTGAACATTTGTTTCACTTTCTGAACCTCCTTCCTCCACATAGAACGTAACTGAAGCACGCAGTTGTGCGCAAGCACGTAGGTAATGCGCCTACAACACGTGCTTCCCTTTTAGACCAATTTTCGTTACGTACCTTACGCTGACTGTTGCTTTTGTCGCCGAGGCACTGCATCGTTGGTCATATGTATTGGTCCTCTTAGCCACATCTTGGTACCATACCATCGTGTACGAAGGCAATAAACTGCCAATAGTGTCAACTTCATCTCATCTTTATCCATGGATTCGATGTCGAGTCAGAGTCAGATGATCACACCCACGACTTGAGCCGCCTGTGGTTTTCGTTCAATATCCGACAACCGCTAAAATGTAACTTGGGTGATTTGTTGGCGATGCACCAGGAACTGGCACGGCGAAACTAAGCTGAATTTTAACAAATACTTAACTTGTTCGGTACTTTGGACAGGACTGCTAGATTCTCCTGCCTGTGCAAACACCAGTCAAAAGAACGAGTTCATCATCTATTTTACCGGAATGCGTTGATGCGACCATTTAAATAGCACACGCTTGCAAACAATTTTGACTTACAATTCCCTACATGTTTGAAACTCGACTACCGGCGCTTGCTGAGCAGAGTAAACTGATAATTAACAGTTTTACACCTTATTTCTAGATTCAAAGCTGCGTTCACAAGGACTCAACGAAACGTTTGGCAAGCGTATATACCGACCGGCCTATGCACAATTTTAGGCGCCAACCCCAAGCCGATTACGCTGGAAAACATTCAAAATTCAACCCCGCTGCACAAACTTAATTTTTCTACTGGATCAAGTGTAATAGCGAGGTAACTGCAATATAACCCAAAGTATAAGAAAGAATAAGAAAAAAAAAGTCCCCTCACGAAAGTCCCGGATTAGTTGAGTTTGGTGACCTTTGTATAGATCACCTTCGTACTGTCAGTTGATGGCGCCATTTATAATCTATGTATTACTCTTAGGATGATAACGGATAGTCAGAAATTTCCAAAAATGTTATACATTGCTGTCTGTGTTTCTACAGAAAGAAACATCACGCATATTTTGCTTACTTATCAGTTAATTTATCGCATTTGGTGATGAGGTCAGTACAGGTAGGGTTAGGTCGATCGTGTCCTCTTGCCCCTCACCCCTGGCTACATCAGACAACATTATTCCATAAGCTTCACCTAAGCTACTTCTGGAACGCTCCACTTGCTCTTTTGGATTACGTTTCAAGAGCGTGAAACTCAATCCCAAGTGGCGAATTCAACACTCCATTCTGAGGTTCCGCATGAGGTAAAAGTTATCGGATCATATTCACTTGACCACCGTAAGGCAACAAGTAATTTGTAAGTTTCTTCTTCAATCTACAGTATAGCAATCTAGAACATCGACTAAATTATCATATTTTACTTCAATTAGACAGGTGGTAAAAAAAAAGGTCCGCAAACCCATTCCCAGGAAGACGCTTTAAATTATCATATTTTACGTAAATTAGACAGGTGGTAAAAAAAGGTCTGCAAACCCATTCCCAGGAAGACGCTGACGCTCAGGTTCTAGCCCTCTCCCAGTTATTGCCATTACTTCAAGATAGAAAGAAATACTAAGGAAAAAAAAGCAATCGAACAAAAAACCTGTGGTAACCTGACCTAGCCGAATGGCAAGGGATCTGAGACGTTAAGTTAGACTGGAAATGATATATAATAAGTCTGTAATGTGAAGGAAGAGCCACGTATGCAGGAGCTGGTGCCAGCTTAGCAGTAGTGGCGCCAGGAAAGCTGCATTGGTGGGGGGGGGGGGGAAGGACTGAAGGGGGCAGAGATAAATGTGGAGGAGCTTCGCAATACATACATGCATAAATGTTGGTTGTATGCCAATAATATGGGGGCTATGATAGCAGCTTAAGGCTTTTTCCACACGATAGTCCCCTGAACGCGTTCTCGTATCCTCTCGTCCAAATGTTATGTAACGTCGTTATCAACAAAATATTGTGTACGCCACCAAAAGTTATTAAAATTCTAGAGGGCCCAGCCGTCAAAAATGACGGCAAAGATTTTGTGACTGAGCTTTTTATTGTTCCGGTTCCTAGTATAGGTTTTGCTGTATTATATATAGATTTCATCCCTGCAGGCCTGAACTTCCATTAGTGAAACGCAAGTTATACAGCCACGAGTTTTGCGATAGCAAAATATCCCCCTGCAAGATGAGGCGTGAAAATCGGCTTTGAATTAGGCAAACGATAAACACCGCTAAGAATATATAGTTCAGTCAAAATAATTCACTGGAAATACCCAGAGCTCGCCGTAACGCGGATACCAACTGATTGTTGAACCTCAAGCGTCGAAATTTGGCTGCGATCTAAATTCAATATAAAAAGGCGTCTGCTCAGCGTGAAGATTGAACTGCTACGTTATGATTCAGCTAATGAAAGCATAAGCGGAATGGATTAAGCACGAAAGGAACGAAAACTTCTAGACTAAGGAGCGAAACTGAGCTTCTCTAACTGCTCTTACTGCCGGGGATTCAGAGCCCAGGATATAGAGCTCGGGATCCGAAGGCCGGAGATCCAGAGCCAGGGCCCTCAAACTTCTAACTACCTTATTCCCGTTCATCGGATCGCTGCGCCTTTGAATTTATTTCTATCTTATTTTCCTAGAGCGTGACGGAGAGACGGACCAACATTGGAGCAAGCAAGCAAGGGAGCAAGCAAGCGACCAACATCTCTGTTTTATTATATAGTACATTAGCCGCCAAATCAATTTCCTTGGCAGGTGTCACTATAGCAAGTTACGTTTATGTCCTCAAGTTTGGAGTGAAATAAAAAGCAGAAAACAGTGCGCTTTCCTGCTGTTTCTACGCACAGTAACACACTCTAATGAGTGGATGAGTTAACACGTTGAAAAACTAGCATGTACATCGGTCATTGTGCCGAGTACACACGTAATTTATTTCAACGCGGTCATTCATACATTTGTCTGAATATGTTAGTGTGCTCTAGAAATAGCTAAAAAGGTGCACTGTTTTCTCACTTTTATTTCTTTCCAATTTTGAAGAGATATTCATACCTTGCTCAGTGACACTTGCAGAGGAACTAATTCGACTGTTTACCTTTCAATAATTCTTTGTGGCGTACACTAACTTGTTTAGACAACGACGTTACAAAACTTTCGGACAAGTGGATGAGTGCACGCATTGATATGAATGACGTGTGAACTCTGCCTAAGTCCGGTCTACACGTTAGTCTTTTGAACGTTTTATCTCAGCAAATCGTCTGACTGATTAGTAGCGTTGTGGTGGACTACATGTCCACCGCAAAACGTTATGAAAATGTTAACCGGCTAGTCAGTTTGCTCGGGAAGTGTCGTTATTAAAGCTACGGAGTTTGATAACTAGACAGAGAAATGCGTGCACTCTAATGTGGTTCAACGACTCAGTAACGCATGTGGACGATGAGCCTAACGAACGCGTTCAAAAGATTAACGCGTGAACCAGCGTTAATACAAAACCTGTTGTTCTTGCCGGTCTGTGACAGCCGGCGTTCAACCAGTAGTCCCACTCTCTCCAAAACACAACTGTGACCAACAACGAAGAATGCATGGTAAGCGATCTCTCCGTGTAACCCATTCTTTTCCCCCATCTTCGTACACAGCGAGCTGCAACAGCTTTTAATTTCCCCCAGCAGCATTTCGGAGGTGCTTTCCCATGCAGGCGACATTAGAAAGCTACGATCTGCACAGCATTGCGACAGGCTGCAACTCTCGCCTGTTTTTCGCATTGCATGACGGTTTCCAGACGCGTTCGCTTATTGAGATGCTCCGGCGACTTTGTGGAATGCGAATGCAAGCTATTTGCATGCTCAATTTTGTTAGCTTTGTTATCCGCTTAAATGTGACAGATACACTTATAGCAGTAGACTACATTATGCAGTAAACATAGATGAGTGACCGACAGAAATATCATGATATTAATTAATTGCCAAATGACTGAATGATGCAGCTTTAAAGAAGCCAAGTTTTTGGAGAAGCTATAGAAGGGTTAAACAAGAGGAAAACAGTTTATTGACGAGTACACACGCTAGCTAAAAGAACGACTGTCCTCAGTTAATCGTCTGCATGTTTTGTTGAGCTCTCGTACACATAGCTTCGAAATGGAGAAAAATGGTGTTAAACTGTCGAATTGAGTTTGTTCAACGAATGCCGTTAGTTAAGTTTCGGATATCTCTTCAAATTTTGCGGGAATTGTAACTCAAAATCAGGAAGCAAAGAGCGTGACGGGAGGACCCATGAGAAATAAGCATCAAAAAGGGACGTCTTCAATGGTGTCACTTCGACAAATCTATGACTGAGCAGCCCATTAGCATCTTAACTCAATTAGTAATAACTGCGGCATATTCCTCAAGTTACGTCTGTACCTTCTTTTTTTCATTAGTAAATGCTACAATGGAGCAAGAGTTACATTTTAATGGAAGAAACGGTTGTACACAGTGTGAATTGCAATAAAAATTGAAGAAATTTATAAATGAAATTGAGAAATTATTGTTCTATCGTCTGCATTTCTGCATTTGAGGGGATACCTGTGAGTAAATTTTTAGCTGTACTTTTCGCTGGTATATATACAGTTTTACCCGCCAATCAGCATCTACAACTAAAATAAATATCTGACCGATAATGTGAGGGTCACAGAGGATGGAATATCGATTAAATGTATAGTAATACTGAATTCGCGGATGGGGACCTTGAAGTGTTCGTGGCTTCTATTTTTGATGCAGTTGGGACTAGGAGGCGCATTGTTTGTGATTTTGATGGTCGATTCTTGTGTTTGTGATCGATGAAAGATGGATCGTGTAGACACAACTTAAGCAAGCGAAGGTAGAAAAATGTATTAAAGCAAAGAGATTGAATTGTTGTAGGGATTTCAAGGGCCTGTTGAAGCTTGATCAAAGATGGGTGAGCCAAATCTCTGTCTGGGATACCGAGCAAATAAAGCCTTGGGCGTTCAAGCTCACTTGCTCTCTCCATAGGCTATCAATCAATGACAGCTTTAATAACATACCTCCACTTTGTGTGCTCCACAAAAGTTATTGCAATGTTAACCGTAAATACAGATATCTCTTCAAATTTGGAGTCAAATAAACTAAAAAATCGCTACTTCTCAGCTGCATCTACTACTGTTTCCAGTGATATGCTTTCAGATAGATGTTAGACTTTGTACAGGGCGCCAATACCCCCGGATTCCATTGCTGGGGTTTTCCGCCCAGATCTGGGTTTTTCACTCCCTTGCCGGGTTTCCAGGTTTTTATTTTGATAATATGGCAAAATCTAGGTTTTCTTTATGTCGCAACTAACTAAAAATTAATAGACAAAATATATGCATAGTAGAAGTGGTACCTAGCTGCTAATGCAATAAGGAGTGTAAATATAATTAGTCAGAAACACCAAACTTTATTCTTTTTTCTTGAGGAAGATAGGGTGATCACCAAGCTTCACATATTAGACTCCAAAATTTCCAGAGATCTCGCGCTGTTTCCTGTCTCTATCAATCCATTGGCAGCCCATTTCCCATCTCTGATCAAGGATGATCAATTAAATGACTTTGTTGATGAATGGAGAAGCTACCTAAGTAAGCAGATAAGTTTTCCATTGGCAGAGATAACATTCCAGGATATGGATACAAATTAAGAGATATCCAGGATGGTCTGAGTCACAGTAAATATGCTACCATGTCCAACTTTATGGCAAATTCAGCTGTATTAACTACCACATTTATCTATCTGTATAGAAAGGGTAAATTTTAACTAAGTTGGGTATAAATTTTTTCCTTTTTTGAAAGAGACATTTTTTGATGTAGATTCCGAAAATGAAGTTTTTTTCCGTTCAGCTCTACTCTTCGAGGTAGCTACATATAACTGAAGTTCCATTGTTTTCCCATGGGAGAAAATACCTGGCAATGGCAGGGTGTAATGGGAAACCTTTTAAATAGTTTTTTTTTAGGTTTACCTATAACCTTTTTCTGTTTCCCTAACCTAATCTAAAAATCCCAGTTAAAAGGTTTTCCATTTCACTGTGCTATTTTTCTCCTATAGAGAACAATGGGAAGATCAAAGTCATATTTATATCTCAAAAAGTAGAGTCAACAAAGAAATGACTTCCTTTATTGAATCTACATCTAAAAATGTGTCTACCAGGAAGCAAAGAGTAACGCTCTTTGCTTCCTGGTGTCTACTAAACCAAGAAAAAAATTGTACCCCAATAAAGTAAAAATTCACCGTGGAAAGAATATTTTCGTTCGTGAACTCTGTAAAGATAGTAGGTAAAGAAAAAGCAATAAATTGCCTAAAGGTAGCTAAAGATAAATAATTACATGCTGTTGAGTAAAATTCAGTTATAACACAGTGTTACACAACCGTATTATATATCTGGTATTTTGCTAGCAAAATCTGGGTTGTTTTCAAAATTCTCAGGGGAAACCCTGCCAATACCGTCGAAGTTCCAATTCCAATTCCATTAGCAGGGTGATGTGCATCAGGCCATGGGCAGACCCGCAACATCATATCTTTGGATCGATATACCTGCGTAGTTCTAAATAATACATGTTTTGCCACCATATG
>LQNS02277098.1:4653190-4668474 GCA_001587735.2 Parhyale hawaiensis | reverse complement strand
CTGGACCTCTCTCTCTATACCGGACTTTCTCTTTTTATACCGGACGATTCTGGTATATAAAGAGTCGTCCGGTAGGGCCATGAAATCCTCCGTTATATAGAGAGTCCGTTGTATAGGGTGTCCGTTATAGAGAGAGTTTACTGTATTAACATTGTTACACACTAATTCATCCTACACTATCGTCAGGAATGTTGAAAATCCAGAAGTGCAGTTTATGCACTATGACCTAACTAAGTATTATCAAATCCATTTTATACAAAAAAATGTATCAACTTTATTTGTGTCTTGCTTGTCTGCACACATTCTTTGCTTTAAAGTAGGAAGAAATTCAAGCGTGAGCAGTGAGGTACGCCTCTGGGAAGTTTTTTGAGTCTGCCATACAATCTGTTTCATCCTCAAAGTACTGTAATTAAATGTAGGGGAGATGATAGATGTTCTTGGCAGTAGAACAAAAAATGGGATTGCAATGGCTTTCTATTAGCATATAGCTGCAGTGGTGTCCTGATGAGCTTTGTTTTCAAAGCCTGGCTTACTTTAGATTATAAAACTCAATAGCGTGGCTTGCACCCGTTCAGCAGCCATTTGGACAAGCGGGAGGGAGGTGGCGGCAACTGCTTATAAACAACTATCCCGCATTTTCGAGGGCGGCAAACTACTCGCCGAGATCTTCGCGAGAAGTGCCACACTGTGAAATGAGGCAACTATCAGAAAGAGATAAATTTTTATAAAGCGTCGGAAGCTGGATACCGAGGACCATGTAAAAATCTCCACTGCACCAAAAAACTGAAAATCAGAAATTTTTCTCTGGTGGATCGTACTATGATATTTGCAGCTCATGCAAATGAAGAAGAATACAAGTCTACTGCTTTACAGCTGAAAGAAATCTCAGCTTGCATTCTACCCCATCCATTCCAGCAAGCTAGCTGGCACTATGAAGTGATCCTCCGGCAGCCATGCAGTATTTCTGTTTTAACGTCTGCCCAATACTCCAAGAGACTGACAGGCATCTTTAGGAGTCAGATCGAGACTGATATCTGGAGTGTCATAGGCTGGATACCACTTAATGGCTAGGTATGTTGTGTGCACGAAAGAATTGAAATTTTGTCGGCCTGGCCAGTATCAGTGGCTAAGGCGATGTAAGAAAAGCATCACCTACTGGTATGATACTAATTTTTAAACATTGCGTTAAGATTAGATTCAATTGTATCCGTGGTAGGTACGGAAAATGAAACTGAGTTTGGCTGCATGAACGCCAGGTTTCATAGTGTGACACTTCTTGCCAAGATCTTGGCGACATGTTTGCTGCCCTCGGGAATGAGGGTAGGCGCCCATGAGCGCCGCAACCTGTGGAACAGGTTTCATAGTGTGGCACTTCTCACCAAGATCTTGGCGACAAGTTTGCCGCCCTCGGGAATGAGGCATGAACATTTGCATTAAATTTAAAGTGATATAGGAAATGTAGGGCAAGTAGACTACATAACGTATTCATTTCCCTGTGTTCAAAGGTAGGGTATTGAATATTTTTGAGGAGCAAAGAAACTGGTGATTGTGACCCGTACGGGCAGGAGAGGATGGTCAAATAGCGTGTAGTCTATGACTAGCTGAATAACACTTTTTTTTTTGTGGAAACTTCATCAATCGTGATGACGATCCAATGGGTTACGGAGCGTCTAGTTTTTAATAAAAATATAAAATCATTATACTAGAGTGCCTGTACTTTGAGAAATGAAAGCAAAGAATATTAGATGATGCATCTTCATTCAATATGCCTTCGTCACTAATATGCTTCTAAAACATAGGCTACAACAGCTGACTCAAATTGTAATAAGAGATAAGTGGTCTTTCAATTCATATAAGAAGCACAATCGTTTCTCACCATGGATCACATGCAGAAAAATCTTCCATTAGCAACAGCGAAGCCTCAGTGATTTAAATAAAATACCCGTCGCTTATCCATGATATCTGCCGAACCAGCCTTCACTACATCAAATATATTGTATTGAAGTGAAATCTGCTGCGTCAAGAAGAAAAAAGCAAGTTGATGGAAATGATGTCTGCTATCTGTACAAATCATCACGATGTCTGCCCTTCATTAATTAGCTTCTGAATATGTACATGGAAAATTGAGAACAAACACATGGCTAGATATACCCAGTATGTAGAAAGTCGTTAAAAAATAATACTGCGTGGCTGTACTAAGTGAAGCTCTAAAAATTCTATTTTTGCAATTCCATTAAGTGTTTCAACCAAGAGGTGGTTGGAGTAAAGGAATTAGGACCCGACTTTAGCTGTCTTTTACAACCTGGTCATTAATATCGATGTAAACACAACCTTATTCGAAAATCTGTAACCTGGTCTATTTTTTGCTTATGTAGTTTGTTTAAGGGGGGAGGCACGAAGCTTTCAAATATATAGATTCTCTGCATTTATTTTCTTATACCTACTGTGAGTCTGTGACAGTGACACAGTCAAATGTTCCCTATAAATTTTGTGCTTCATATCTAATATGAAAGTATTTAAAGGAATGTGTAGCTTAATTATTACATGTTTCTCATTAGATGAAGTTGGTGCAATTGTGGTGGACCCTGGCAGCTACAGCATCAGACTTGGTTATGCCGGCGAAGATTCCCCAAAATTTGACATCCCTTCTCACATTGGTCGTACGGTTGACCCTGACACTCAGGAGACCAAATTCAGCATTGACACTGTTCACCTGGCTGCTCCACGGAAAGGTAAATAGGAAGCTGCACGCACTGGAAAGCGTAGGTAGACTACCAAGCCATATTCCACGTAAACCAGGGCTGCAAAGTTAGGTTGCATCAGGTTGTGGCGTTGGATGGGTCAAATCCAACTACAAGGTATGGGTATATACAGTTTCTGACTTCTCTTTGCATCCCAAAAATGATGTACCCATGCCAACTCCAGTTTTTCTCTTGACAAAATATGTCCATTTTCACTGATTCTTGACTCCTAGGTCCACACATTGTCAAATGCCTGGCCTCTGAAAATGTCCAACTCCAACTTTGCAGCTCTGGGTCTTGATCTTTGGGTAAACAGATGCCTCAACTCTAAATGTATGTGTGAATAAAGAATTCAAATTGTTGACTAGGCTATATGGAAAGAAAATTCTCTTCCACTTGCCCACCAAGGTGGTATGAAACAATTTTTACTACCCTAATTAAAGTTTTATAAATTAGGTAGGCTAGTTTATATTCCCGGATGGCCATTTATTCTTTCCAGATATTTTAGCTACTGTATATGGCTATCTACCTTTTCTTTGTCGGATGCTTACATAGCCTATTCATTACTCGAAAGTAAAATAATTGTGCTTGTAGCAACAGCAAATAAAAGTACTAATTGATGATAATGATGGACGGAGGTTAGAGTGTAGCGTAGAGATGACTAAAAAACTCATTTTTTTACAAAAAGTGTTGACCAAAAAAACATCAAAATTTTAGTTTTGTTTGCGCATTGTTGAATACTTCAGCAAGGAACAAAAAACTTTCCAACTAAGACAGTATACACCTCTCACACAGTTTTATATGTATTTAGGATATTTCCTATTCCCTTGTGCCATAGGTACTTCAAGAGGACCGTCTTGCAGAAAAGATTGAAATTTTCAATGTTTTTCAATAGTACACAGTTGGTATAGCTACATCAGACAAACATGCAGGCCAAGTTTTAGGCTGCCAGTTGAACTTCAAGTGGGTAGAACAGCAAGTAGGGAAGAGTAGGCCCCTCTTGAGAAGTACCTATACTTTTCAGATTTTGAAAGTTTTCTAACATTATTGGACCAATCTTCAAGAAACCTTATCCATTACAGATATATGAAACTGAAAATAAATGCTGGTTATAGCTACTTGTGTTGTTTTTCACATAGAAAACTAGTTGTTAAAAAAAATGAATAGCCTAACCCCTATTTTTCTCACTTTACAGTAAAACCCCTGTAATCTGACAGCACATGGAGAAGGGGTGACGGATTAATGAGGATTTCAGATTACCGGAGTACTTACCTGCTAATCTGAACAAAACCTCTGTAATCTGCACTAATATGAATTATAGAGATTGTATTCAAACACAACCTGTGTAGGACCCATAAAACTCGTATGTAACGCCCATTCCATGCCTGAATAACACAAACATAGCATTAAAATGAAGTACAGTCCATACAATATACAACACATCTACTCTACATGAAACCTGTATGTACGTATAGCATCGACTGGGGTGATTCATCGCATTATCCGCATTGGGTCCCAGCTCCCAAGACTCACAATATATTATGAGTCTACAAATCTTGGATTGCCTGGTTTATGTGGAAAACAAGATTGTATGCCCTATTTCATGTGTATATTTAACCATAGATTGCACATAAATATAGTAGAGGGATGAGTAGAACACTTGAACCTCTTTTCCTAATCTTATTGTTGATAACTAAGCAGTCTTGGGTATATATGTATTATAAAAAACAGAAAAATATATAAACAATGTATGTTTGTTAGCCAAGAAGGTAAGGAAAAAAATTTTTTACGTCACTAGTGTAGCAGCGACTGGGGCGATTCGGGACACTTTTTTCAACTTTGATTTAGCCTAAATATGTACTATGCATCACAGAAGCATGCTGTTTTGGAGCAATAAGGGTACTTACCTAACCTTGCTGCCAAGAAATTTTCATGGCTGTACCTCAAGTAAGGTACTTCTGAAATTAACAAGAAACCTCCTTTCAGGTCATCCTGATTGGATCGGGGTGATTCGGGACACTGGCCAAAACTCATTCAAAAAATGATTTTTTTCAATATCTGATTGCCCCATCGTACAGCTCAATTTCTCATCCATAAGATTAATCCATATGATGCAATAGTTTTATCAGAAAAATACTCAATAAATGTGACAGCCACATCTGAAAAAAAAAACACTAGCTAAACTGTCATGTTCAACAATTCCATTTGCCATGAGATGGTACGGTATGCTGTAGTGAGCAATCTCTGAAATCCAATCAATTTGGCTTCAAATGTAACTATAACACTGAAAGATTACTTGCATTACAAAGCACCCAGAGGATGTAAATGGAGACCAAATAAGTTGATAAAATATCTCAATTTAATTTTTAAAAGTGTCCCAAATCACCCCGCATGTGGGGGCAAAAGCGGGACAAGTTCAACATGTTGACAAACATGAAATAACTACTTTTTCACACTCAAAACAAACATATGAACATTCTTTCAAAATTTGAAGTGTCTAGCTCAAAAATTACGCTTCCCAGATCAAAGTTGTCGCAAATTGAAAATCAACTTTTTGAAGTTTTTGGGGGGTCAAAATTAGTGGATTTTTAATTAATATGTGGCTGACACATTTCTTGAGTATTTTTCTGATAGAACTATTGTTTAATATGGATTAAAAGTTGAGCTTTACGATGGCGTAATCAGATTTTTGAAAAATTTGTTTTTTAAATGAGTTTTAGCCACTGTACTGAATCACCAGGTCTGACAAGGATGTCCCGAATCACCCTGGACGACGCTGTGTTGCTTAGTAACATAGCTATAGAGCTAACAGGTTACTCTGGCAAAACTTTGCGTTCTTCTAATTGTATACCCTACTCCTATTGATGTTGCTATCCTCATCATTCCTGGTTTGCTGTTCCCATATGGTTTGTTGATTCTGTGTGGGAACAGCCTACTGAATGGGTTCCACATTTTATTGTCAGACTACATGTCCCTTCCCTAGAGACATACTGTAGGTGTGGCTAAAGAGGCTTATATCTATATAATGTACCTATTTATGCTCATTTGCTTTTTTAATGAGCAGTTACAACACTTGATGATGCCCAATGTACAGTACCTATGTTACCTTTGATTATAAAAGTACAATTTTTTTACTTTATTTTTCTATATAAGCGTCTAACTTAGAAAAATCAATATTAACTAAATAGACTATATGGCTATGTTACAAACATAAATAGCATTGTAAAGTAAATATTTAGCCATTTGCCTAGTTTATCATACAATTTGCTTATTTACAAATTTTTACCATTTCCTCAGATTATGGAACAAGTGAACAAGAATATTTTTATTAAATGTCCAAAACCAAGAAATTACAGTAAAACCCCTCTAATTCGCACAGCACGGGGGGAAGGGGGTGACGGATTAGCGGGGATTTCGGATTACCGGGGTACTTACAAATCCGAAAAAAAACTCTTTATTCCGCACTAATACGGANGTTATTCAGGCTTATTTTGTCCAGTTCCTCTAGAATTTTACATCTTGATGAAATGCTAACTCTTCCAGAGAGGTAATCCATTTATTGGTCTAGAAGCTGGGCCCGACTGCTACATAAATATAGTTGAGGGCTGAGTAGAACACTTGAACTTCTTATCCTAATCTTATTGTAGATAACTAAGCAGTCTTGGGTACATATTATAAAAAACAGAAAAATATCTAGGCCTAAACACCGTATTTTTGTTAGCAAAGAATCCAAGGAAAAAATTTTTTTACATCACTAGTGTAGCACCGACTGGGGCGATTCGGGACACTTTTTTTAATGTTGATTTAGCCTAATACTATGCATCACAGAAGCATGCTGTTTTGGAGCAATAAGGGTACTTACCTAACCTTGATGCCCAGAAATTTTCGTGGCTGTACCTCAAGTATGGTACTTCTGAAATTAACAATAAACGCCTCAGGTCATCCTGATTGGATGGGTGTGATTCGGGACACTGGCCAAAACTCATTCAAAAAAATTTTTTTTCAAAAATCTGATTGCGCCATCATACAGCTCAATTTTTCATCCATAAGATTAATCCATATGATGCAATAGTTTTATCAGAAAAATACTCAATAAATGTGATAGCCACATCTGAAAAAAACACTAGCTAAACTGTCATGTTCAACAATTCCATTTGCCATGAGATGGTATGCTGTAGTGAGCAATCTATGAAATCCAATCAATTTCACTTCAAATGTAACTATTACACTGAAAGATTACTTGCATTACAAACTAACCTAAAGGATGTAAATGGAGTCCAAATAAGTTGATAAAATATTTCAATTTAATTTTTAAAAGTGTCCCAAATCACCTGGACCACTGTCCCGAATCACCCCGTATGTGGGGGCTAAAACGGGACAAGTTCAACATATTGGCAACCATGAAATAGTTATTAGATTTGAGTCAAAGTACTTTTGCACACTCAAAACAAACAAACATATGAACATTCTTTCAAACTTCGAAGTGTCTAGCTCAAAAATTACGCTTCCTAGATCAAAGTTGTCGCAAATTGAAAATCAACTTTTTGAAGTTTTTGGGGGGTCAAAATTAATGTTTTTATTTAGATGTGGCTGACACATTGCTTGAGTGAGCATTTTTCTAATAGAACTATTGTTTCTTATGGATTAAAAGTTGAGCTTTACGATGGTGCAATCAGATTTTTGAAAAATTTATTTTTTAAATGAGTTTTAGCCACTGTCCTGAATCACCCCGTCTGACAAGGATGTCCCGAATCACCCTGGTCGACGCTGTGTTGCTTAGTAACATAGCTATAGGGCTAACAGGTTACTCTGGCAAAACTTTGCATTGTTCTAATTGTATACCCTACTCCTACTGATGTTGCTATCCTCATCATTCCTGGTTTGCTGTTCCCATATGGTTTGTTGATTCTGTGTGGGAAGTTGGAAACAGTCTACTGAATGGGTTCCACATTTCTATTGTCAGACTACATGTCCCTTCCCTAGAGACACACTGTAGGTGTGGCTAAAGAGGCTTCTATATATAATGTACCTATTTATGCTCATTTGCTTTTTTAATGAGCAGTTACAACACTTGGTGATGCCCAATGTACAGTACCTATGTTACCTTTGATTATGCAGGTACAGTTTTTTTACTTTATTTTTCTATATGTGTCTAACTTTGAAAAATCAATATTAACTAAATGTATGGCTACCTATGTTACAAATATAAACAGCATTTTTAAAATAAATATTTAGCCATTTGCCTAGTTTATCATACAATTTGCTTATTTACAAATTTTTAGTAATTCAGATTATGCAACAAGTGAACAAGAACATTTTTATTAAACGTCCAAAACCAAGAAATTATAACCAAAACAATTCAATAAACACTGAAATAAGTTTTCAGTAGTGGTAAACATAACAAGTTAATTTTGAACATGGCAACCTCCAGTTTTCATGATTTTTATACAGCAGTTATCAACAGACTTTATCAGGTTTGATATTTCAGATGGTGGAATAGAACCTGCAGCTGTTTTTACTGCATTCCACAGGCTTACTTTGCTCGAAAACTGCCAATCACCTTCATAGACCTTCCTTTTGATTATTGCCCAGAGGTTCTCAATTGGGTTTAAATCTGGGCTATTTGCTTGCCAGGTCATAATCCTTTTTGATTTAAATCTTCCTTCCCCAAGCCAGTTAGCAGTGTACCATGCTTGGTGTGAAGGAGCGTTATCATGCTGATATACCAATTTGGATCTGCGTGTGGTAGTCTGCTCATCAAGCCATGTTATCAAGTTGGCTTCAGGAAACTGGCAGTACCTTTTTGCATTCAATTTAACTCCTTCTGCCACTTCAAATGGACCAATAAGGGTGTCACCAACTATCCAGGCCACCTCCACTGCCTTGTTGACTCTTTAGCCGTGTCTGTTGAGGTCAATCATGGAGGACCCATCCAGACGCTCATCCCACTGGACCATCAAGAGTGGCTCTGCATTCGTCAGTAAATGTGACATTGGAGAAATCAGTTTTCATGTTCTCTTCAGCCCATTTGACCCTATTTTCTTTATGAGTATCTGTTAGAAGTGGTCATTTAATTGCCTTTTTCAGTTTCCCTAGCTTCTGCAGAACCTCACATCTTGTCTTTCTGCTTAGTATTTGGGCTCCAGCGTCTTCAAATATCGCCTTACTCGTAGAAAGTTGTTTTCTAGCCATAGAAACCTTCAAATGTCGCAAATCCCGAGCAGTCAATTTTCTCATTGAGGCTCAATCCGGAGATTTGTGGTTGACCTTACCTTCAATTGCATAAGCCCCAACTGTTCGGTGATCACGCTGTAATTCCTTGGAAACTTTGAGTGTTGTCTTACCAGAAGCCAATAACGAGGTCACTGTGATCTTTTCTTTGCTGGTTAGACCGCTTTTCTTGCCCGTGTTGACTAGAGAGCGATGCTGCATAATCTGGCGTAACAGCAGAAGCCCGTGCGATAAGCAAATGTTGCCAAAACGTGGGAAATGGTTTAGTTTTATTTTTCTCTAATTGTTTTTATAGTTGCAACATAGGTACCTGTGCACTAACTTACTATTCACATTTTAACTAAATGTTTGGCACTTAGACTATCTTGAAAAATGAATAAAAGAAATTGTACTTGCATAATCAAAAGTAACACACTGTATAGGTATAGCTCCTGTATTTTTCCTGATGTACTACATCATCATTCTATATGTCCCTTCTTCCTTTCCTCTCTTTGGGTCATCATATATATATATAGCTATATACAGCTAATGGATGGGGAGATTTGATAATAAGAATAGGTAGCACTAACTAATGTATCATAAGCAACTTGCTACTGTTATGACTATTTCTCTAAATATGTTAGCTATGTAGCTATTACATACTCATGTTTTAATTTCATTTTTTTAAATATATTTTTGCCAGGGGAACTTGTATGTGGGTTCCCTCACATAGCTACGTAGATACTGAAGCTGTTGAGAAGTGGAAGAAATCAAAAGAAATGTACAATATTGACGAAAATATACTGTGCTTCTTTATTTTCCAGGATGTGAAGTGTCCAATATTATGAAGGATGGTATGATTGAAGATTGGGATGCATTTGAGAATTTAATGAACTACTCCTATGAAAAGTGCATCAAGAGTGAGAGTCAGTACCACCCTGTCCTATGTTCTGAGGCAGCCTGGAATGCTCGAGAAAAGAGAGAAAAAATGTGTGAATTATTTTTCGAAACTTATCAGGTAAGTGGAAACATAGTGTAAATTTAATTTACCCTCATTTTTGAAAAAAAAAGGCTCGCTTGTTCTTCTGTACTGTGCTGAAATATGGCCCTTTACCCAAAGGTGTAGGTAGCCCATGCTCTGCTATTTATATAAATGGAGGATGATTGGACGTATGGCTGGAGTGTCACTGTCGCCTATTGTGACCTATGTTACGGTGAGTTGTGTGTCAGCCACCCAGAAGGTTGTGGTGGCTCGGCCATATTCAGAGATTAGAGAAAAATGTGGTGCAGTTGTACTCTATAGCAGTGAAGTGTACTACCGCCATCCACATGGAAGACCTAGGTATGTAGGCGTAGTTCCAGATGGGCCACGAGGACCTGAACCTTGCTCAGCACAACCTTGGGTGGGGCTGTAGGTATTGCCTTATCCAACCTTGTGGGAACAACTGACTTTCAGGTGATAAGTCAGTTTTACGGGTCATCGTCTAACTACTTCCCTTTTCAGTGGTACCCTAAATTTTCGAAGGGGTTCATCTCTGGAGACTTAGTCAGCCATTATTGGTGCCTTACATAGCCAGAATGGTTTTCATGCCAATGCATGACCGATCTAGTCCTGCCCTCTGGCGTGTATTCTAGCGGGCCCTTTCCCTGCCATAACATACGGTATTTGGGCCTCAGAACCCCCAAGGGTCCCTAGAGTCTTCTCCGCTGGGGGTGTTACAACTTGCCGCAGTTCCTGCTGATGAGGTTACTCTTGTACAGTTAGGTTGGCTCTCAATACTTCCCCTTCTGTTTCGGGAGGTGAGCTGCTGATCGAGGTGGCTGACCTATTCCCACTAGACTTCTAACTTCTTGTTTTTCTTTTCCTTTCCCTGTGCTGCCCAGCTGAGCTAAAGCGTGGCCTTTGTTCAGCCATGCCCGGGGGTTGGAGATGCACAACTTGAGCCTTTTTCCTGTCTGCAGCGCACTGACCACTTAGAATCTGAGACCTCCCGGCAGAAATGCTGAGAAAATCATTGATAATTTAAAACGAGACATACCTCGCGCTCTAGTGGCGCACGAGCCCGTTTTAAACCACAGGAATAGTTCGGCGCGATATAGACATTGTGTCCCTGATGCGCTAGTACAATTTGTACAACTACTATTCCTACTTTCTCTTAAGCCCAGTGACGTGAAGCTTGTGATACTGAAGCTACTTGGGGACAGCCCATTGATTGTAGTTATACTCTTAAGATTCAGTTTTGAAGACTTGCACTGACACTCTTGGCCAACATTTATGTATATGTATGAACTAAGATGAATGGTAAAATTGGGAGTATACACTATTGTAATAAAAATTTGACTTTTCACGGAGTAGCTGCTACCAACTAGCTTATACCGTACCTTCTTTTTACCTTTGCCTCAGAGAAGTCATTTGCTTTCTCACACACTCAACCAACCATGTGCTTATCACTATCAAGGCCAGTTGGACGAAACCGCCAGCATAGCTATGTCTCTGTTTACAATGTCACTACATTTCCCATGTGTAGCTATTCAAGAAATGTAGTTATCTCTGTCAACTAGCTGCAGTTAGCAGGAGTTACTTTCGGAATTCCGTATTTGTGTTTCGTCAGTTGCTTGCTTTTCACTGCTTGAACATCACATTTAAGTCTCAAACTAACTTTAAATTTGAGGCAACTATATAGCTACGGTACTTAATGAGTCGCTATATAATATGTTTACTCTTTGGGCTATAAACGTTCCTCTTGAGACTACTGCTCAGGTTTGTTAATTTTGTGTTACAATACAGTAACTATATTCTTCGTAATGTAAACGTTTCTCTTGAGAGTGCAAGTGATGTCTGGCACTTCTGACATTTCCAGGTCCCTGCTTTCTTCCTGGTAAAGAGTGCAGTTTTATCAGCATTTGCCAATGGCCGCTTTAGTGGAGTGGTGGTTGACAGCGGCGCGTCCCACACATCCGCTGTACCTGTCATAGATGGTTACGTCCTCCAGCACGCTATAATTAAAAGTCCCCTGGGTGGAGACTTTCTTGTTAATCAGGTGGGTTCTCATCAGCCGGATCTTTCTTTTTATGTAAGCGGTCCACGAATGAATGAGGCGTAGCTACTCTTGTTAGGTGTCACACGTTAGATTTTACTTAACTTGTGTGTACCGGTACTGTAGGTGGTACATTTCTATATTCTCTAGGTAAAAGGAATCAAACGGAGAGTTTACAGTTGAGCGTTGAGGTTGTGGAGTAGAGGTTAACAGTCTCTTGATCCTGATGATCTTGTTCGAAGTGTTTGTTCGTGATGGTTTTGATTATCTGGTCTAGAATTAGCGGGAATCCTTTGCTTATAAGGGTTTGCTAACAATTCTAGACCAGGTAATCAAAAATATTATGAACAAACACTTCAATCAACACCATCGTAATCAAGAAACTGTCAACCTCTGCTTAGAACTCCACAATTTCAATACTTTAACAAGGATGCCAACTTCTTAAGAAGTAACTATAAATTCTGAACATGTTAAACCAGCCAACCCCTCTGCAAAATATTCCTGTTTCCTTTCTTCAAGCCCCTCAAGATGTCTTCTTTTTTCGGTAAGTGCTGCAACTTCAGCGCATAGGAGTAGTGTACAAGTATTCGTGTTCGGAAGCGGACTGTAACACCGCCTGTGTGGGCCACACCTGCGTTGCAAACAGCCCCGATATGCGACCAGCAGCATCTACAAGCTTTTCTAGGACGAACACAAAAAACGCCATCAATCACAACCTTTTCCTCTTCATTAGCGTATTATTTTCCTCTTCATTAGGGTATTATTTTTATATCAGGACAACACATCACTGAAGATAACCGAAGTCCGAATCATCAGACAGCAACTGCCACCAATCAACGTTATATGTAACGAATTCTCGAGTTTTCTGAATCTCTTCAACTGACGTTGCTCCGCCCCATCCATGCTGATGCAAAGAAGTCTTACCTTGTGATCAACGAACAATTCTTCTTCGGCTTCAGCCCCGTTCACATCTTACATAGGAATTTCTAGTGACGAGACTTGCTGACATATTTGCTACCTAATTTTATGACCCTTTTAAAGTCCATTAAAACATCCTAGAAAGTAACTTGAATCTTTACTTCGCTTAAGGCGGGTTCAGATAACTATTTTTTTGGTCCTCATAAGAACTACTCTGAGTCTACATGCTTTGTAGTGTCGTTGTAAGCACGGCTGTGTTTTTAACTGTGTAACAGAACTTTTGGTAAATATTTAATCTTCAGCTTGCTAGTGAGTGTCTGGTACAGTTTCGTGTATCTCATCAAGTTTGACCCCTCAGGAGGCGTAGGACGAGCTATAGGCTTAGGTTAGTTGGTTCGCCCATCCTATGTTATGGGGCGCGGCGACCCCAGGGGGCTCGTGTAGGTTACGTTAACCATTAGCTAGGCCTTCGGCACGTCTATCTTTCGTGCCCACTTTGCTTCCTTCCATTTTCATACTCCTATTTGCTCATGCTTTCTTCTGATCTTCCTCTTCTTTCTGAGGTGCTATTCCCATGCTCGTTGATCTTGTTTGGGAACACCTTCGTGCGTGGGTTCCCCATATTTCTATCGTCATACTGTATGTGCTTCTTCCTCTGTTAGATTGCCATTGTTGTGGAGTCGGAGGCTTAAACTACTCAATATAATAATAATAATCATTGAGTTTGAAGTGAATCAGAATTCTGGAAGCTGTTCACTCGCCTTCTCTAATGAGGATATAGCTAACTGAGAAAGTTATGGACAGATCTTCATGAAATTTACAGGAACTGTTAGGAATATCTCGAGGAACAGATAAATATCTTTTGGTGATGAGCCATTGGTCTATTGGGCTGTCAGGCTAAAGTTTTATATATAAGCGTTGCATTACTCGGTAGAGGTTTGCGCATTTGCACAAGCACTATGCCTGGGGACCTAAAAAATACAAGACTGGCGTGTGAACCCTCCTGCACCAGTGAATACTCAAAGAAATTAAGGGGTGACTTAAACTGTAGCTGAAGTGCAAATGTTGAGAGATGCTTATTACTTAGCTACCTACTGTCTACATGAATATTTTAAAGGACTTCCCCTAGCTACTAGTTGTATGTGACCAGGGTTTTGGAGTCGGATTGACTAATGTAGAATCTAATCCCTGGGTCCAGCCCTTAGACTACGAAATCTAACCGTCCCATTTTCTCTGACTACTGGAAGAAGTGAGTGTATGACTTGACTGCAGAGTCACTGACCAGGGGATTGTGTACTTTGCCTTAGCAATTAGTTAGCCTTTTGGGACGTCTGTCTTTTGCGCCCACTTTGTTTCCTTCCACTTTGATATTCCTACTAATCATTATGAAACTTGATCGTTTTATTCACCTTCTTTCCCGGACTTGCTTTGCCCATACGCGTTGATCCTGTGTCTGAACACCCTCGTGCACGGGTTCCGCGTTTATTTTGGCTTACTAAAAGTCCCTTCCATTTTCTCTCTTAGAACAGCTTAGTACTGATCTAGGGAGTCCTAAACTAGCTTATATAACAGTAATAGCTGCGCACTTCTCCCGCCTCAGGGGCATAAGATGGGTCATAGGCCATATGGTTGGGTTAGTATAGGTTCGCCCATCCTATGATATGGGTGCAGCGCCCCCAGAGATACCCTGTAGGTTACCATAGCCTTTTGTTAAGCTCTCGGGACCTCTGTCTTTCATGCCCACTTTGCTTCCTTCCCATCCCATACTCTTACTGATCTTTCTTCCATCCGTTCTTCCTCATCTTTCCCGACTTGCTGTTCCCATGCGCGTTAATCCTGTGTGGAAACACCCTCGTGCATGGGTTCCACGTGTCTATCGTCGCCCTATATGTCCTTGTTTCTTCCTCTTTGATGTCGCCTTTGTTGTGGAAACGGAGCCTTAAACTTCTGAACATAATAATAGTGCGCTCTTCGCCGGCGTGTTTATCACGCGCACCTGTGGCTTGTCTTGCTGCTGCCGGGGCGCACAGGCGTCAAACTCGCCATTCGCTATGTACGTTTGTGTACGGGCATCGGTGTTCGTGCGGGCGGCGTTCAAGTTCGTGTGCTGTGCCTGCTAGCTGTATTGCAGATTAGGTACGGTAAGATTACGTAAGGGTAGGTTATGAAGTGCTTCTGGTAATTGTTGCGCGGCAAGAAAGCTTACTTGAACGCACGCATAGTGATGAGCGTACACTGAATGGCGAGCTTGACTCCAGTGCTGCCGGGCGCGGAGCCCCATGTTTGCCCTCCGGCTCTTGGCGCCCTGCTCACGTGTTACAGAGGCAATCTGCATGGCCTAAACGTAGGTGTTTAGTGGTATTGATATTACAATAAT
>LQNS02277098.1:4580549-4592466 GCA_001587735.2 Parhyale hawaiensis | reverse complement strand
TCCATCTCTATATTTAAGCTCCGCATATCAGCGGCCATCGATCATGCTTGCGGGCATTAATGACCATCGCTTTGGCGTCGACTCTTCTCCCCTTTTTTATATTTTTTCTCTTTCGTCTTCCATTTTTTCTCTTCTCGTTTCTCCATTCCTCTACATTCTACTAACATAATGGCAATAGCTCATAGAGGATCGGGGTGTAAGTCCCCGTGTCCTTTTGGGAATGGGCCTTTTGGTTCGTCTACTGCCGCCTATCTAATTTAATCTAATCTAATGCCCCATGGAAAGCAGAGAAGGTTGGCGACTAAGGGCGCTTGGTTCATAAGGATTTGCTTGAGCCTCTAACACATTGATTGCGATGGCCATTTATGCTAAAATGCTTGGTAGTATATTTGTGCAATAATCGTTCGTCATCCGATAAATTTGAGATAAAAAAATCCGTCCTCAACATGCTGCCAGTATCCAGCGCCGTCCCAGATGTTGTGGAGCGTGGCTGTTTGACACGCTTTCTTTGAAGTAAGAATAGATACTTGACTTTTATTAAGTAACTGAACACTTTTTGGCCGCTCTTTATAGCCGTGGTTCCCCGTCTTCAGTTTTCTACGCACTTCCAGTGACAACGACTTGAAGCACTCAGACCCCCGCCATTAAAATATTATTAACTTCGTAGATTTTGTACCGAATGGCCTCAGTATCTTTCTGTAGATATTTATGACTTCAAGCGCGATGTCGTTTAGTTGATGTATTTCAATAAAGCACACAGTTTTCTTACAGTTTCAAGAAAATAATCCGTATCATCAACGCAATAACAACAATAAAATGTAGGTAACAGAAGCTTCAAACGTCATGAACCAGTTGGGGGTCCATGCGTGAACCAACAAGGGGGTCCGTAGGTTCACATGCACTCCCAGTGGGAAACCCTGCGTTAAAGGGTTAAACTTAACCTCTATTTGTCACCGAGAATCTGTCCAGAATAAAATTTTGTCGCTAGCTCATTTTCAGTAGGATCGAACTTCCCGATACAAGAATTTCACAATTACCTCCACAAAGGAGGTGCTGTTTTTCCCCGTGTTTTTCTGTCTGTTTGTCTTTTGTCTGCCACCAAGATATCTCAAAACGTTACGAATGAATCTTTATGAAATTTGCAGGAATTGTCAGTAATATTGAGAGACATAAATTATTCAATTTTGATGATGATCGGTAGGTCTGTTTGTGAGTTTGACTTATGTTTGGTAGCTAGCAGCATAACTCAAAAAGTAAAGAACGCAGAAGCTGTTGTTACCATCAAACGGTCGATATGATTAGATTTTGGAGCCGACAGAAAGGAAATCATAGTTTCAGAAACAATTTGAATTTTTCGTTACAGGTGCCTTGCTTAGCAGAGGTATACGCTCTCAGAGTGCCCCAGTTATTTTTATTACAACCACGGCAGGGCTTCAAGAAACGGGTGATGAGCCTAAATGAAATATTAAGCAATCTTCAGACGGTGGTAAGAAGAATAGCTCCAAAAAGTTGGCAAAAAACATTCACGGCTGACTTGATCCCTATAGACCAACAGTGCCGAACACGGATTTCGGCAATGCATTTCATGCCAGCAGAGTCCGTTATAAAAGACTGAACTCAGGAGTTTGGTCCCTAACAGCCTACAGCGCCAAGGGATAGAATTCTGCTGCAGCTCGTGTCGTTTCTTCTTCAAAAAAAAAAAAGATTGCATTAGCCAGGTGAGTGTTATTCTGTGCACTAAATAGTGGATTTCGATTGCGAACAAAATCGTGAAGATTTTCAATTTCCATAATTGTGAACTAAATGGTGAAAGATTTCTCTGAAATTCTGATGGTGCAATTAGGAATATATGCAAGGTGAATACTCAAGTTTGTATTCGAACCTAAAAATGGCAGTCAATTTCGAGGGTACACGTAATTTATTTTGACCTAAACCTATTTTTATGTGGTTATATAATCACGATTATAGTCTCTACGACAAATTTCACAATTTTCAGCTCAAGAAAATGGAGCCTAGACACTGTGACAAAAGTAGCAATATTATTAATTAACTAGCTGCACCCGACAAAATTTACGGTCTGGCCGGGCCTTGCAGGTTAGACCCCTGGAAATTCTCAGGCCATTGACATATAATACGTACCTAGTTTATGCGATTCTAAACTGCCCGTGGCCCGTTAGATCACCATCTTCTTTCTTTTCGCAAAAGTTAGCTGTTATTTAGCTGGTCTTTGACCACGCGCTACCTACAAGTCACGGTTCATTCCTGACCGTGTGGGCCACAATCACCATCTTCTTTGCTTTGAGAGGTATACATATTCTACACTCTGCCTGTGCGGAAGGGAAATATATGTGAGTAGTAATGTGACGCATAGTCCAATTGTACGTCTGCCATCAGCATTAAATTTAACGAGCACGTTCATGTAGCCGAGCTCAGAATACCGTAGTCTTCCGTGAAACTTTCACGAGCTGGCTAAGCCTTTCAGGTACCATGGCAATGCAGCATCTACTTCACAACAACACTGAGAGTTGATATATGATACCTTAAGACAAGCATCTTTGCTGATAACAAATCCTATAAGCTGCCGTGTCAAATGGAACCCGTGCAAGTCTCATGGTAGCAAAGCACGATTCAGGTTATTATTATAATTATATTGAGTAGTTTAAGTCTCCGTCTCCACAGCAACTCCCTCCTCTCTTGATCCACTTGTCTGCTTTTATTCTTGGTAGCTCACTCTAGGGGGGTGCTAGGTACGTCTTCGTTAATAGCTCGGGCAATACAGGGTATCATTGTTGCATCTCGGAAACAAAAGCTGTCCGTGTCGGACCACTACTCTTGAAGAAAACAGCTCTGCCGTATGACTTGGAATATATTTTTCCACGCTAGAGAGCAACGGCGTTGATCCGGGCATACTTTCAAGAAACGTCCCTCAGGGGTATAGGATGGGCCATAGGGCTGGGTTAGTTAGGTTCACCCAACATATGTTACGGGGAGCAGCGCCCCCTGGGAACCTTGTAGATTACCTTAGCTAGTCTATAGGGACAGCTTGCGTTTGTGCCCACTTTGCTACTTTCCGTTTTGATACTTCTACTGATGTTACATTCCTCTGCTCTTCCTCTTCTTTCCCATGCGCGTTAATCGTGAGTGGGAACACTGTCGTTCATGGGTTTCATGCTTTTGTCGATATAGTATACGTCCTGTCTTTCTTTGAGATATCACACTTGTAGTGAAACGGAAGCTTAAACCACCAACTCAATATAATAATTAACACCTGGAGAATCAAGCCTGATCGCTAAAATGAATAGGTAGTTACATTGAAAATAAAGCGGTACAACGAGTCGCAGTTGATCTAGTGGCTACTAAAACTTACCCGTAGCCCAGTAGTACAAGTCCCAGTCATTGGAGGGCAAATTAATAAGTCTATCGTAGAGAGTCAGCTGAGGTTCCTCCATCTTCGCCAGGTGCTTGCCAGCGAAGCCACTCAAAAGCAAGCCATTCTCAAGCATGCCTCGCTTGCGCGACTGGTACAACAACCTGCCATAAGATAAAAATCGTGAAATTATACATTCTCTAGGTCTGTTGACAGAACAGACATTCGAACGTGTCATTTCTGCTTCTCGACCGAAAGCCTTGCTGTGTCGCAGAATAGTGCAACGGTTTCTGTGTTCGAATGCACTGGAAGAGATAATATACACCAGATAATATACTAGAAACTTCACGAAGACAATTGCTTCAGCCAACTAATGACTTCCGGCTGATATTTTAGCAACTCGTTCGGTAGACAAACGGTTGTGTTTCCAAGGACACACGCAGCAAGTCCATTGGAGAATTAGCTGAGAAATGACGCGCAAGAGGCTGTCATGTGAACGGTTGCTAGAGCAGCACGTAACTAAGAAAATTAGCAGTCCGCAAGTTGTATGCTCTTCCAAAAATCCGCAGTTCGTGATTTAAGGTTAGTTAGTTATAAACTTTGTTTAACCTCCGTAGCCGCAACTCAGGCGTTTCAACAGAGATGAGTGTGTAGTATTTAAATGCCACACAATTTGTCGCGTGCCCTACGTGCGCTACTACGGGCAGCAAACAAAGCGCAAAGCATAGTAGGAGACACTCGAGTGGTCGGCTTCTTTCAAGGCCTTCCACACGCGAGAGATGAGAGAAGTCCCGCGGAGTAGGTGCGCTATCTCGATCGACAGCCCACCTCGCGGAACAGAAACGGAAATGAAGAACCTACCTAACTTTACAAAACTAACCTCGTCAGCAGNGCCACTCAAAAGCAAGCCATTCTCAAGCATGCCTCGCTTGCGCGACTGGTACAACAACCTGCCATAAGATAAAAATCGTGAAATTATACATTCTCTAGAGGTTTGTTGACAGAACAGACATTCGAACGCGTCATTTCTGCTTCTCCTCCGCAAGCCTTGCTGTGTGCAACGGTTTCTGTGTTCGAATGCACTGCAAGAGATAATATACACCATATAATATACCAGAAACTTCATGAAAGACAATTGCTTCAGCCAACTAATGACTTCTGGCTGATATTTTAGCAAATCGTTCGGTAGACAAACGGTTGTGTTTCCAAGGACACACGCAGCATGTCCATTGGAGAATTAGCTGAGAAATGACGCGCAAGAGGCTGTCATGTGAACGGTTGTTAGAGCAGCACGTAACTAAGAAAATTAGCAGTCCGCAAGTTGTATGCTCTTCGAAAAATCCGCAATTCATGATTTAAGGTTAGTTATAAACTTTGTTTAACCTCCGTAGCCGCAACTCAGGCGTTCCAACAGAGATGAGTGTGTAAATGCCACACAATTTGTCGCGTGGCCTACGTGCACTAATACGGGCAGGAAACAAGGCGCAAAGCATAGTAGGAGACATTCGAGTGGTCGGCCTCTTTCAAGGCCTTCCACACGAGAGAGCGATGAGAGAAGTCCCGCGGAGTAGGTGCGCTATCTCGATCGACAGCCCACCTCGCGGAACAGAAACGGAAATGAAGAACCTACCCAACTTTACAAAACTAATCTCGTCAGCAGGAACTGCAGCCAAATGCAACATCTCCTGCGGAAAAGGTACTCGGGTATACCCTCGTGATTTAAGGAAGGCGATAATTATTATTAGATTAGAAAACTAGCAGTAGACGGACCAGAAGATCTCCCAGAGAGGAGCCGGGACCCATGCTCCGGCCCTCTATGAGCTACTGCCATTGTTTCAGAATCGTTTAGACATCGAAAGAAAAACAGAAGAAGAGGAAAACTGATTCAACGAGCTGAACATGGAAGCACAAACATTTGCCAGCAGATTTGCGGGCGCTTGGAAACGTTAGGGTACTAGCACACCAAAAGCAGTTAGCGAGAAGCTGGCCGGCAGTTTTTGAGAAGCACAAATGCATTCGAGCGCGCAAACCGAACAGCGGAAGTTGAGCAGGCCGCTGCTCGGTGTGCGCGCATGCATTCCGTGCTTCTCAAAAACTGCCAGCTGTAGATTAGGGTGGCCTTTAAAGATTTACCGGAGGAGGAGTTCGTAGCTATGAAGGGAGTTGAGCTACTCCGAATGTTTGTTTATACAAGTTTTGAATGTGTTGACAGTCTCTGCACCGGAAACTTGCAAAGATAGTTAAGTGAGTCACGGAGGAGAAATTCGTAGCATGGCGGGGTTACTCCCAGTGTTTGTTAACATAATTTCTGAACGTGTTGACAGTCTCTGCACCGGACTTCGAAAGGGAGTCTATTCCAAATGTTCACTATAAAATACAGTGCGGGAAAAGCCTCTCGTTAAGCGTAGTTCTTCGATCTTGATGCTTGAGTTGTTGGCCGTTGTTTCGGAGGCGGCCATGAACGTATGTACATAGTCTGTCAAAAACTCTCGTTGTAGGCACGTCGTTGAAGCCATTGAAGCATCTACTTGAAGGTTTCTATTAATTGCTTTCCGAGTCGTCATTGCTCGAAAGAGACGAGTCCGACTTACTGTAAACGACAGTCGTATGTCATGTTTAACTGCTGAGAGATCAGTTAAGTTGTACTAGGTTGGGCACTGTCCTTTTTAACGACAGGTATCGTTGCACTGATGCGGCGACTAGAATTGAACAGCACATTCTAAATCCGGGCGCACTAGTGCTTTGTACAGAGGAATGATTATGTCCTCTGATTCGTACTCAAAATTCCTGCTATTCTGGCACTCTAGTCCACTTGTTGACTGTGTTGCAGTTTGCTTGTGATAGTAAATACTAGGTCACGTTGTTGAGTGACACCTGCTAATTCTATCCCGTTCATTCCAATTGGGCTGAAGGGACCTCCAACCCCGCGTGCATCACAGTACTGAATATTTGTCGACAAGCTCATCTGCCACATAGCGACCCATTCCATGAGGCGGTCAAGATCTTGTCTTATTTGAGCTCGATTCTATTGCCTGTCTTTATGGCACGATGACAAAGGTAGTTTAGTGTCCTCTGCAAACTTGCGGTAGGCATTGATTTTACTGTGAATGGTAAAATCATTGATAACTGATGCAGTTTAATAACTGAAGTGGGCCAAGTACGCAACCTTGGGAACCCCAAATGTGAGCGGCATCGAGTTGCTCGTCTTGCATTGCAGCTTCACTCGTGAGCCACGCTCGGATCCAGCGTACACAGTCTCCCTGGATGCCATGGGCCTCCAACTTTTTCAGTGACTACTGATGAGGGACTTTGTCAAATCCAGATGTCTTTTCAAAGTCTAGGTAAACGAGGTCTACTTCGTTAACTTCATCTCTGATTTCCACAACTTTCGAAAAGAAGTCCAGTAAGTTAGGCAGCTGCTTCTGCCGTGCTGCGTGTGCGAAATGTGCTGGTGCATCCCAAGGTGGTCAGTGAGGGGCATGTTCATGAGGCATTCGATGGTTTTGCTGACGACCGAGGTGAGACTGATTGATCAATATGTACTGGGCTTTTCTTATCCCCCATCTCATGTTATGTATCGAGTCATGTAAGCGAGTTTCCAATCCTGTGGAACTTCTCCCGCGTTTGAAAACCGACTGAATATTTTGAGCAATGGCGCTGTGATGAATGGAAGTCTGAAACTATTTCCCGCGTAACATGGAAAGAAAGACTTATCTAGGCCAGTAGATTTGTACACATCCAGGTGAGTCAGTTCTTGAAGAAGCTCAGTTTAAGCCTCCGTTTTCACTAGAATGGTGATGTAACAGGGAGAAACACGGGACATAAATAATGTTGACAGAAATGTGGAACCCATGCACGAATGTGTTCCCACACAGGATCAATCCGCATGACAACAGCAAGTTGGGAAAAAAAGGAAGAACAGAAGAAAGTAAGTTCAGTAACAGTATGAACTCGGAGTGCAGCAAGTGGGCACGAACGACATACGTCCCGAAGGCTTGGATGGTAGCTGTGGTAAGGAAGGTGACAATGGCTACTTCGGGCTGAAGTACCTACCGTAGGAACGGACAGCTGAAAGTAACTAATATTGAGACACCTTATTTTATTGTACAAATTCTAGTCATATAATTATAATTTCTGCACATGTAGCAGAGATGGAAATCCACTACAGTGCAATAATCCACAACAAGTAGACTATTACCCATTCACCAACTTGTAATAATTGAACTAATGTTGAGTGACGTAAAAGATGTTACAGTAGTAACAATAGGAATGCTGTGCTTTTAGCTCGTATTATTAATAATATTATTGGAACCTATAAAAGTGTGAAGCAAATAAATAATTATTTATATCAGTTGTTAGAGAAGTAAAGCACACCGTGAGTCGCGGCAGAGCAACAGTACATCATAAATTCTTCAGCACACGAGTCCTAAAGCTAATTCAGTAAATAAATGCTTTCTAAATAATATACAGAACTTAACAAAAATCATCCTGTCCATGATAACGTAAAGAAAGTAGTTCCATACAAGCAAGAAACACAAATACCCTCTTTTTATACGGTCATAGCGGCAAAAGCTGGAGTTTGAGCTTCCTTCCTTCTTCGGAATGGGTCTGTTTTCTGTTACCAACAACCTAATCTTAATTCATCGGCAAAGACCATCAGTAGGAGACAAAATTATAGCCATTTTAGGTCATTTCGCTGTGTTGACAGTGAAAGACTATCAACCAATAATAACCTGTACTGATGAAGTAGTGTTGTTACTGATAAATACATTCCTTACATCACCGTGACTGATAAATACATTCGTTACATCACCGTGTACAGTTTGTTTCATGTTCAGAGCTCTCATGTTGAATAGAATACTTTATAGAGGTATCATTAATTCATAAGTGCAACAGAGTTTTTTTTTTGGGCAAAACAGCACCTAAAACTGGACTTTTCAAAGGTCTTATTTACAGATGAATGCAGGGATACGTTAGATAGACCTATGGTTGGTCCAGAGGATGCTTATAAAAGGTCAGAGACCTCCTCTGAGGTATAGATCACCGTCAGCAAGGAGGCGGAAGAGTAGGTAATGTTCCGCGCTGCCATCGTTGGAGACGCCTTGGTGGGATCATTTTAGGTAGATACAAGAAGAAGTTGACCTCCTAAGCATACGCAGAGTCTCTGGATCAGAATTTTTTCCCCTGGTGCAGATCTCAGACGAGATCTTTTAAGGTGAAATGCATTTTTATGCATGGTAATGGCCCTCAAGGGTATATTCTGGCAGGCCCTTTCCTACCGCGATATATTTGGGCCTCCACACCCAAGGGTCCCCAGTGCCTTTTCTGCAGATGTTGCAGCTTGCCGCAGTTCCAGCTGACGAGGTTAGTTTTGTAAAGTTAGGTAAGTAGTAGTAGTAGAAGTTTTTACTAGTGCTTCAGTGGCACACTGCCTACCTATATCGCGCCGAACTATTCCTCTGTTTAACCACAGGTTCGTGCGCCGCTAGGGCGCGTTTTAAATTGTCAATGATTTTTGTCTCGGCTTTTCTGCCGGTAGGTCTCAGAGTGGTCAGTGCGCTACTGACAGGAAGAAGGCGCAAGTTGAGCATCTCCAACCCCCGGGCACGGCTGAACTCTGTCACTCAGCTACGCCGCACAGGGGAAGGAAACGAAATACAAGAAAGTAGAAGTCTAGCGGGAATAGGTAAGCCACCTCGATCGGCAGCCCACCTCCCGAAACAGAAGGGGAAGTATTGAGAGCCTACCTAACTTTACAAAACTAACCTTGTCAGTAGGAACTGCGGCCAGATGCTACATCCCCTGCGGAGAAGGCACTCGGGACCCTTGGTTGCGTGATGCCCGAACATTGTGTGGCAGGGAAAAAGCCCGCCACAATATGCCCCTGAGGAAAGTTAGGTAAGCTCTAAATACTTCCCATTCTGTTTCGGGAGGTGGGCTGCTGATTGAGGTGGCCGACCTGTTGCTGCTGGACATCTACTTTCTTGTTTTTCGTTTCCTTCCAGTGTGCAGCGTAGGTGAGCGAAAGCTTTCAGCCGTGTCCGGCGAATTTTTTAATTCCTGAACCTTTCAGCAAGTACAGTCATAAGGCAGCCAATGGCGTGGCAGGTTACAGGCCACAGTAGGCGGGACGAAGGGTGGTGATTTGTGATGGTGTTGCACTTAGATGAGTTTCTTAAAAAACTCTATAAATTCACAATTTACGTGCCGTGAAGTTTATTCTCATAATTAGCCTAAGAGGCATCAATTAAGGCGGGTGATATACTTGAACTTCGTTTAGATGTGAGCAGCATGTGAAAATTGCTCGTGTGTTAGCAGTTTATATAGAGTCTCTGTGTATTTTATGTACATAATGCAGGGAGTAAATGTCACCAAGCATTGCGTGTAGTGCCTAGCCAATAAGTGAATTGAATCACTCATACATTAAATAGATAGGTTTGTTGTGAGCTATGTTAGGCTAGGCCAGGTTCTATTAGTTCAATGGAGAGTAAAGTGAGAGATGCGTGCATAACTATAAAGGTTTACAACGTTTACTTTCTGATGTATTAGCTACATAGGTCATGTTCTCAATTCTGCATTTTCTAACTTGACATAACTCAGCCTAGCCGTACCTAATCTAACCATGCACATGCATTGTACTCACATTATTCAGATGTACTATGAAGAAATGAATGGTTTGAACGTATGATGAGCGAACTGCAACTTAGCCTAATCAAAAGCGCGTTCGATTAGGACATAAACTCAATGTGCTTAGCTTAAATCAAGCGGCACTAAGTGCATGTTCGATTTGAGACCTAAAAGTCGAGCTAAGCCAAGCTCACTTGACGTAACTTGTCCGGCACTGTTGACAAGAACTTTAGCTTCAGCAAAGATTGTGTTAGCCTAGATTAAATAAGGTAAGGCTAGGCTTAGTTTATGTCAAGATAGAGAACACAGAACTGAGAACATAACCCTTTCCTTACAAACCGAATCCAAAGTTAATTATTAATAATAAAGTGTCTAAACGACAGCAGATACTCAGTGGAGTCCCACAAAGCACCGTGCTTGGTCCAATACTCTTCCTCATCATGATAAAGGATATGGGGCACCAATGCAAGTTTGCCGTTCCCTCATCGTTCGCTGATAACAAACGGATATTAGCAGCGGTACAATCAATGACAGACGTACAGAATGTGCAACTAGATCTAACCAACATCTTTCACTGGACATCGGTTAACAACATGACCTTCAACGAATCAAAATTTGAACTTTTACGATACGCAAAAAGTTCTCCCTCACTGAATCTACGTCCTTAACGACGAGAAATGGGAGCGAAATCGGGAGAATGCAAATTTTAAGGGATCTTGGGGTGAGAATACAAGCTAATGCCACTTTTGAAGATCATGTGGCTCGAGTTGTTCCCATAGGCAAGAAGTGGAGCGGATGGGTACTTCGAACTTTCTCTTCAGGTGAGCCAGACACAATGCTCACCTTATGGAAACAACTGATACTGCCCAGGATTGAATACTGTTCACCTCTTTGGATGCCAAGCAAACGGAAAGACTTAATGCGCCTCGAGGCTATCCAGAGATCGTTCACTGCCAAAATCCGAGGCATGAAAAAATTAAACTATCACGAAAGACTGGCTTAACTTCAAATGTACTCAATTCAAAGCAGATTCGAGCACTTAACGATCATATATATTTGGAAAATTTTAGAAGGAATTAGGTACTGTTAACGTCAATGGGCGAATCCAGGCCAGACACTCAAACCGTATTGGTCGCACTTGTGAAGTGCGAATTCCGATCAAAACTGGTAGTGATGTGACAGCCACAAAGTAGGTATTCAATAGTCTCGTGGTCCGAGATTATTCAACAAAATGCCTCGTCACAATCGAGCTGTCACCAGTACAGATACTGCGAAATTTAAAACTTACTGGACGCATGCATACTGAAAGTGCCAGATAAACCTGCTCTAAGCGGCTACGTGAACTGTGGGGATAACTCGCTGTTTGTCACCCCGCTGGTCAAGGACTGCAGCATCACCTCTGCACAAAATAGGTTGCGTGCATAACGTCACCTGAACCTCGTCCGAAGTATCATCAAAGGCACCTCAAAGGCAATACATCAGTAAGTAAACGTTGTAAACTTTAATAGTTATGCACGCATCTCTAACATTACTCTCTATTGAACTAATAGAACCTGGCCTTGTCTAACATAGCTTAAAACAAACCTATTCATTCAATGTATGAGTGATTCAATTCACTTATTGGCTAGGCAATGCGCGCAATGCTAGGTGACATTTAGTCCCTGTATCATGTACATAAAATGCACAGTGACTCAATATGAACTGCCAACACACGAGCAATATTCACTTGCTGCTCAGATCTAAACGAAGTTCAAGTAGCTACATCACACACCTTAATTGATGCCTATTAATTATTTAATTATGAGAATATATGCTTGTGACAAGCCAAGGGCGAAGGAACACGCCCTTTTTCTCACCAAAAGCGAACTTGACACCGTATAGGACTTAGCCCAGGGGATCATACTGCCTTTAACTCTTGATACC
>LQNS02277098.1:4434666-4456004 GCA_001587735.2 Parhyale hawaiensis | reverse complement strand
CGATCCTTTATAATTTGCCAGGCAATTGAAGAAACTAAAGCGATTGCAATAGGCGAGTTCATCTTAAGAATTTGTGGCTGATGAAGATATAAAGAAATAGAGGAATTAAAGTTGAATGACCGGGCGGCGTAAGGCTGATGCGAGGTGACATTAAAATATCTACCGTAATTGAAGGTTTCAGAAAGAACTTATTATATAGTGTGCTTCATTTTCTATTATTATTGACTATAGGATCCCTATAGCTGAAAGCTCTCAGTAACATTTAGCCACTCGGTATCTATGATACAGTTATCATTAGTATTTTCTTCCTCTTTTTTCCTCAGTCATCTACATGATGCTGACATAATGGCAATAGCTCATAGAGGGCCGGGACATAAGTCCCAGCGGCTCTCTATGTATGGGCCTGTTGGTCCTGGTCCGTCTACTGCCAGGCACCTAATCTAATCAAATCTAACTAGTTACCTGTTGTCTTATGTTGTCTTGCATGGGATCTCACAAGTGTCCTATAGGATCTCACCTACATCCTGGAATCTCACTGACATCCTAGAGTCTAAAATGTATGAAACAACTAATGGGATTTCGCCAACATCCTGGGACCCTGCAAGTATTCTGGAAAGTTCTAAGCATACTAAAGGCGGTACGATATATTCTGCCCTAAGATCTGGACCAATGTTCTAGAATCATACAAAGCAGGGGGGCTTAGATCTCACCGGCATCTCGGGGTCGTACAATTATGCTGCATCATACCGGAATCTCACAAGCATCTTTGGATCTTACAAGCATCCTGCATCAGGCCAAGATTACACCAGCATCCTGGGATCACAAGTATCCTGCATTAGGCCGAGGTATCCTGGGATTTTACCAGTATTCTACATCAGGTCAGGATATCACTCGCATCCTGGGATCTTACAAGCATCCTGCATCAGACCGAGATCTCATCGGCATCCTATGATTTTAGAAGTATCCTGCATCAGACCGAGATCTCACCGGCATCCTGAGATCTTACAAGTATCCTGCATCAGGCCGAGAGCTCACCAGCATCCTGAGATCTTACAAGTATCCTGCATCAGGCGGAGATCTCACCAGCATCCTGAGATCTTACAAGTATTCTGCATCAGGCCGGGATCTCACCAGGGATCCCACTGCAGAAGGCATCGCAGGAACGTGTTGTCGCTGTCAGCAGCATCGTTTAATTATTCCATAAAAAGCTGCATTAATTATTGCCATAAGAAGAGCATAGTTGCCATAGCTGCAGCCGGGACCTGCGCCTCAGAGCTGCCGGCCAATTTGCCCATATGTGTTCTCTTCAAAAAATTAATGCACAGATTTTGTTACTAAGATGGGCGCTGCAGTGGAAGAGTATTTGTATTATTGTTTTTCTATGGGGGAAAAGCCTTTAAAAGAGGTAGCACATCCTGCCGCAGGTAGGGTTAAGGCACGAAGTATGTTTACTACGCGTAATATTGCAATAACAAAAGTGGCATTTACGGCAACATGAGCGCCTTTGATTGGGTGGCAAAATTAGGCGTTCAATTAACGCTCGTCGCGTCAGAAACTTCAAGCACGCGCTTTGGTTCTGTCACTTTGAACTGTGCTGTAAGTGTTAAGACCAAACTGATTACGGTGAACTGGCTGAAAGTTCCATTTTAAGGTGAAAGATTGGATTTTTTGAAGTCTCAAAGGTAACCTATTCAGAGTCAACGCCTGAAACTTGATTCAGCGGGTCGAAGCTAGCGCACCTGTCTCAAGTTTCGGACAAGTTAAGCCTCGCAGGCTTAATTTCGCTGCCAATCGACTGCACTCTGAAACTCGTAGATGTTGCTGCTAATGCCGAGTCCACACGTCATTCATCTCAACGCGTTCACTCACCCACGCCACACAACTTTGTGTCCGCCACAAAAGCTATAAAATGTTAACCGTCAATCTGTTCCCTCGGCAAGTGGCACTGGTCAGGTTATAGATATCATTTCAAATATAGAGTGAAATGAAACAGCTACCTCTGGGGCACAGTAACACAATTATATAAGTGGATGAGAGAATGTGCTGATTTGAATGACATGTGAACTTGGCTTAAGAAGAACAACAAGAATAAGTACAATTTTGGTTGAATCCTATCTTGCTCATTTGCTACCTTGCTACCAGAGCTTTTACTCTCTCAGGAATATAAAAGAAAGAACGAATCCCTGCAAAATACGACAATCTGAGTACAATGCGTGTAACTACGATCATCGTTACAGAATATAAGTTCTCTTAGAACATTACCGTGAGAGAAGTGACACTTTTATGACACATAAACTAGGGAAAAAATATGTATTAATAAGATCAGCTTCATAATAAAAAAACAGGGTTGGACAGCCGCCTGATGCGAAGAGAGAGCGAGGTTGTATAGGCGGCATTATGGTGTATCCGTGCCCTCGGGCAATGTCTGTTCTCAGACCCTCACTACCCATGAGCGCGTTGTGGCGTGAAATTGTTCTGTGCTGCGAGTTCTGGGTTCCAGCTAGGATTTTGTCTGTCTCAAATCACAGAGTTTCTTACAATAAGAAAAGTATTTGTTAGGGTATACAGAAAAAGGATTTTGTTACTAAGATGCGGACTACAGCTAGAAGTATTCTCTGCCTCGGTGTAGAATGTTTGTAACAATGCCATGCATACAAGAAAAAATTCGTTGTCTTAGGGTGGTTCTACGTTAATATTCGTGTTAGATTATAGAGACAACGAATTTTGTGGTAGGATGTGTATTATATAAAACTAGAGCATCACTCCGAGAATGTATAGCTACCTCCGCCCTGCAATGCAGTGCTAAAAGCCAATTGACGAACAGACTAACAAACGCATGACCGCATCATCACGGAAATTGGTCGTCTGTTTCTTTTGATATTCCTATACTAGTTCCTATAATTTTCATTAAGATCCGTTGACAACTTTTTGAGTTGTGTTGTTATCTCATTATGGAGATTTATACTATAAATGGCAAAAAAAAAAAAAAAATAAGTTCTGCACTGCATTGTTTACTTCCTCTATATTTTTTGCATTATTTCATCCAACAGTTCATATGTTTCAGTACAACTGTATAAGGCAACATTCTGGAGGTGTTTATCAAGTAGTAAAGACCTTTTTTGAAAGCAAATAGAATTTTCTGAATTCTTTCTTGCTGGCAAAATGTGACGGATTTCTCTACAAGATAAATATTTCAGACTAACTCTTCATCCCTAATTTTCAAGATAAACAACACGTAACCTGCCCCCACCCGGCATTGTCACAACGGCCGTGGGAACTGAAGCCAAACAGAATGACCTTTTTAGCTGACAAAGAAACTAACTCCGCCACTGAATCGGAAAATTGAACAGAACCAGCTAGCCTATAGGTATTCGTATGAGATGGGTAGTGTATCGCCAGTAGTCAAGTGGGTGGTTAGACGCAAGCATGAATACGGCAGTAAAATACAGTAAGTTCATCAGCTAAAACTTTTGCAAACCATGTTTGAGCTAGATTCCCCTGGACCCGAAAGTGCATGCATAATCTTCACTATTCATTCGAACAAGTACCATTTCACTTGAAATACTTTACAGATGTTTCCAGTAAGCATTTGGTACTAAACATTAGCCGTGTTCATAAAATTTGTGATGTTTTTAACCTTCAAGCTATAGCTAGCACAATTTCCCTTGATGTATTGTATTAATGTTTACAATTAGTATATTTAGATTAAACGGCAGTGGTTGTTGTTATAAAATGTTTGCTTTTATCAACCCCCAATCTGTAAGGAATGCAGTTAAATTGAAACACTGTTGAAATATTTTTACTTAGTGTACCTATTTGGATGGAAGTTAGGTTGTTTCTACAGAAAATGTAAGTATCTCAACCTGAGGCTGATATGAAGCAGGAATCCGCTAAGTGTCTTATCGCATTCATCCTCTACAGACATTCGTTATCCAGCCGCGGCTCGGGCCAATATAGGCTCTGCAGCACTCCCTACATCCACTGCTTTCTATCGATGCTATTTCATACACCAAGTCTTTTCCCTTCTATTTTGCTTATGAGAATTGTAGGCTTGTCTAATCAAGCGCAGTCCTGTGTAGTCTATCAGAAGTAAATAAATCCTTGCATGGAACTACGCAGCATCCTAACTACCTAACTAATTACTGCTACGTACGGGCAACTACTCTTATCATTTATTATTATTGCTAGAGCACTCATGACCCATTTATTCAGTGAGTTTGAAAATATCTATTTTGATACATTTTAGTAACACATCCAAAAAGTTCGCAATTGCACGAAGTCCATCCATTCAATCACAGAGTTCAATGGAGTTACCACAACGACCATAACTGAACAGTTGTGGAAACTTCGGTCAGACGGACAAACAGACAGCTCTCTTATTATAGTGACAATTTTTTTTCTTAAGAATCAGCCATCCCACTACCTAATCAAACGTAGTAGGTATGTAGGGCACTTTTCTTAGTCTCTCCGTCTCGATATGATGCATTAGATAGGAGAAACTAGTTTGGTCAACACCATGAAACAGTTCAGGTTGCTTTGCCATTTTTTTTTTACTATCCAAACACTGAAGGCGTCAGCAGCACATCTTAGAGATAGCATACAAACTACCACATTTCTAATGCCTTTATTAATGACATTGTTTCCTTTCCTGATGTTAAGTGCGTTTTATTTGCAGATGACGCTGCCTTTTTTTTGTAACCGACAATAGTTTTGAACTTGCGATTGACAAAATTAGGTTGTTCATTTCGCGATTATCGCATTGGTTGCAGGTCAATAAACTTATTCCACACGAAAATAAAACGAAGTTAATGCTTGTAACCACTAAAGATACTCCTCAATTACTTGACATTTTATTTAATGATGTGAAACTAGAATGGGTTACGGAAATAAAATATCTTGGTGTCCCCATACATTCCAAACTTTCTTTCTGTAGGCATAGGTGTTAATGATGTTTGAGTAAAACTGAGTAGAGCGTTAGGTACGATGGGAATTCAAAAAGTTCGCGGAATTGCTGATAATATTTAATATAAATTGAAGCTTTCTTGCGTACGTGCAAATGTATTGCTCTGCTAAGTGTGGTCCACTTCTGCGCTGATTCATTTTACCAACTTTGACGTAAGTTGCTGCACTCAATAGGCAAATGAGCAATTACTCATTTGGAGCATCACCATGAAGCGTTTGGTATCGAAGTCGCTGGAAGTTCGTTACTGTCAAATTTTCCTGCGCCTTGATGTCTGTGGGGTGAGAGGTAATTCCGTTGCATTCAAATAAATAAGAAACAAGTTTTAGATCTTTGTTTTGACAGCGGATTTGAGACTAATAATTCTTAGTACTTTGATATTAACCAAAATGAGGATCTCCTTCTCATCGTTGAAACCATTTGTTATGACCTGACTTGTGCCATGTATAGCGGTCGGAATCCAGCTACCATATCAGACAGCAGTTGACGTTCTTCGATACGTAATGACGCTGCAAGAGAAATTTTCCATAAACTTTTTGAATTCCCCTCGTATGTTCCGCTGTGTGTCAAGAAAGATTCCGTTATCCTCACTGATCGATAGTCGTTATGCTACAGTATATCCGTATATAATATATTGCGTTGAGATATTTGGAGGTGTTCCACAATCCTCTAAAAACTGTAATACTGTGTTGATGTACAAGATACTTTGTGCAATATTGAACGTACAAACTGTAAATTATGTACCTGAAATCCAACATACGGAATTGTACAAAGCCCTGGGACTGCTACAATTTGATGATATATTTTAGATATTTTTTACTTAAACTAGCCCATAAGTTTTTATACAATGACACATGCTCATATGATAAATATCTCTTACCTCTGGTTCCTCGACACGAATATGCAATGAGAAGGATTACATTTATTTTACCATCAGTTTGTCTTAATGTTGAAAAACAGGGCACCATATTTCAAGTAGTAAAGTTAATTAAGTAAACTGATGTTGAATTGCTGCAACCAATGCCAAATCACAGTCTCAAGAGAGCATTTAAGGTGAGACTTGCATACCTATGAGGTATCCATTCTATAATTGTGTTTAGATTCTTACGTATGAGTATATGCCTAAAATTGTAAACCTGTATAAGTTGTGTAAGCTGCAGTGATATTATTTTTGATTGAACTCCCGCAGACTTAATGTCTGTGGTACTGCTTTTAAGTCCAAGGAGTGAAAAGGCTTAAGTGACCCGTTGTCAATGTGAAAGTTTAAATTCTTACTGTAATAATTCCTTTGTATTGAATCAGACAAATAAATTTCTATGGAGTTTCTACAGTAAAGCATACCTACGATTTTTGTGTTTTTTTTCTTGCCTTGTGTATGTTCAATGTAGGTCAATCTAAGATAATTTACAGGAATACACTTTACATCGGAAATGCTTAGATTCCTAATTGACTTTGAAGTTCCCATTGTTTTTCTATGGGAGAAAATGGCCAGCGTCATTATAGGCTTGTTAACGACCTAATAGGAACGTAACCGAACCTACCTAAACTAACCTAACCTAACCTTACCTAGACTAACCTGAGTTGTTTTCTCCCATAGAAAACAATTGGAACCTCAGAGTCAAATATCTCGATAACTAAGCATATGCGACAAAAAAAATGTTATTCCTGTAAATTGTCTTAAATTGACCCAATTAACATACTCAAGACAAGAAAAACAAAAAAAGTATATGAATTGAAGTAAAAATAATACCGTTTTTTACTATTACTCCCACTCAACCCAAGAATTTTAGACCACTATTCTAGAAGATATAGATGTATGAACACGAATTTATAGTAGGCCTAGGTCACGGCCGTCGGAAATGAGTAGTTTTTGAAATATTTATATATTAATCTCAGCATTATATCAGTGCTCTAGTGCAGTTAGTTAGGAATTGCTAAATTGAACGACTATACTATATGAGGGAATTTTCTAATATTTGCCCAGGAAACACTAAATCATAACAGAATAAACTTTTTTGGTAAAATTCAAAAGTCTGTACACAAAACATAAACATGTTCACTGTTTACGTCACAGACGAAAGAAATCACAGATGCACAACTCCACAGACGAAAGAAAACACAGACGCACAACTCCACAGACGAAAGAAAGCACTATTGACGATTAAGAACGATAAATCCATGAATATTGCATCCAATGATGCATTACTCTTCAAGGTTAGGAGCGTAGCGTTGGTTCTGCTAATGATATCACAGCTTAGGTAAACATTTTACGGTTGCGTCGCTCGACTGCGCAGTGCTTACTGTTTACGTCCAAGACGAATGAAAACAATATTGACGATTAAGAACGAGTAATCCCTGAATTTTATATCTACCCAATGTTGCAGTATTTTTTTAGGTTAGGGCATAGGACTGCTTCTGCTAATGATAATGCAGCATGGGTTAACATACTGCACAAACGAAAAAATGACGAGCGGAACTTACTACCAATGCTGATATAATGTTCAATTTAGTACGTACCAATGCTGATATAATGTTCAATTTAGTACGTCAGTATTTTTAAAACTCCGCAGTTTCGACGATTCCGATCTATAAAATTCGTGTTCATTGCTTCAATATTTATTAGATTAATGGTCTAAAATGTCTGGATTCCAGAAGGGGTAACAGTAAAAATTTACCAAGTTTTTCTTTTGAGCTCCAAAGTGCGCAAATTGAGTAGAAAAACAACGAATGAACAAAGAAAAATATTCTTCAGAAAAAAAAAACACAAAAGGAAGCGAAGGAAGCTGGGGTGCCATTGAAGTAATCATTTTGAGACGACATTTAAAGATGGCGAGGGACACAAATTTTTAATAAAAATGTCAGCTGATGAGTGTCGGCAGAACAAACGATGTGCCTTTCCAAAAAATTACTCGATTAAAAAAAACTAATACACATATCCTTCATTCATTTGGTTAATTTGGTATTATTGCAGACAGTTTAACGGCATTAAAAAAATGGTTCTTTTTCTTATATAGTGTATTTTGACCTGTATAATCCAAATTTGAAGTCCGTTTTTTTTTCGGATGACCCTAGTTTTTAAATTATAGAGAAAAACCTGTCCCATTGTTTTCATATGGAAAAAATATCCAACAATGGCACAGTGCAATGGACCACTTTTTAAATAGGTTTTTAACCTCGGTTAGGTTAAAAATCCGTTCAAAAGGTTTCCATTGCACTGTTACATCGTTGGGTATTTTCTCCCATAGGAAGACAATGGGATAGGTTTTTTTCCCAATAATTTAAAAACTAGAGTCGTCAGAAAAAAAACGGACTTCAGATTTGGATTCTGCCCGTCATAATACACTATATAAGAAAAAAAAAACACATTTTTTATACCGTTAAACTATAATAATTCCGTTAATTTTTATAACACTATTTCCAGAAGACAAGCTGATTTTGGCTCAAAACAAGAGCTGTTAATAAAATTATTTTCGAATGAATGAAGTAATATTTTTTCACGACAATCAATTATATCACTTCAATTCTAGAAAATCAGTAACTTATCAATTATTACCTGCTCAGCATCTTGCATACTCAGAGCTTCGCTTTACCCAAATAGGCGAAAAAGTGTTCAGCAAATTGAAGGAAATGCCCCATTTGTTATACTGCAGAAGGACCGGCCGACATAAGCCTTAGTTATAATCACAGTCATAAAGTCAATGGTAACAAGAATCCCGTCTGCACGGAACAAGCAGAAGACCTTTTTGGAGCATTGGTCCAACATCGGCAGGGTCATGCAACTGTGGTATGGACAGCATACTAGACCAATATCAATAACTGGCCAAATGTGTGATTCATTGTAGAATGAATATACATGGATAAACCAGGCCTTCGTTATGAGTGCGCTCAGAATTTCAGCTCTCGGTGTCTGTACGCGACACAAGTATGATTCTAATCTTGTAGATTTTCCTCCCGTATATTATTGAAAGATCATTACGCCTAAAAAAAACTGGTAACAAGTAGAACTGAAGAACAGTTCACTGATGTTTGAATAAAAAATGAATGTATAAAGTTGGATGAATTAAAACTTGCGGAATTCAAGCTTCTACTCCTTGACAGTATCAAGTTAAGTGTGACTCACTAGTTTTATGTCAAAAACAACTTTCCAGGCAAAAGGTTCAATTTTTCAGATTGTTCCATGTTCAGCGTAAGTCAAAAATGTTCTTGATAAGTGCACATTTCCATCAGAAAGCTAACATTTTCTCGGATAACTTCATGTTAGGTAATATCAAAACATTCTTGTCAATTTCTTTCCGAGTACAACTTTCGAGAGCAAAAGTTCCTATTCTAGACAGTTTTAGTTTTTGGTACAGCTCAGGATTGTTATGCCAAGTGCTACTTTCTGGTACAAAAGTTCATGTGTATTCTCAAATTATTTCATCGAAAGTATAACTCGAAACTTCCATACGAAGTGAAACTTTCCAGTACGCAAGTACCCATTCTCAGATAGTCTCAAGCTAGGTGCAACTCAAATCTTCCATGTCTGCTAAGTACAACTTTCCAGAACAAAAGTTCCCATTACCAGCGACTTAGAGGCCAAGTGGAACACTGCAGGACATTTTGCAGGTCCAGAAGTGGGCTCGTTAGCGCAGAGCTGAGAGTAACATCGTTGTTTTATGACGAGTGTTCCGATCATAAACGCTTGGCATGGCCGTGTGACCCCCGGGCTTCGCGATCCTAATTTGTAAACTCGTAATTTTTAATGATGGCGATGCCATGGAGCGTTGCCGACTTATAACACAAGCGGGGGTTCTCTCTTTCTATCTGGACTAGTTCTGTGCGCTCTGGAATCCAGTTATGTCCTTCTTATAATTCCAATTACGTAAATGGTGCGGTGAGGCTGGATACATGCCTGCAGTTCCAAATTATGGCGGTGTCCATACGAATTGGAATTTCCATGATGTGTGCCACAGACAACATTTGTGCTCTGGCTATTGCGATAAATAAGAAGAGTGGTTGTCATATTTAATTTGTTGTCTATAATCAGTGCACGGGTGGTTGTAATATTTTTTTGTCTATAATAATCAGTGCTGGGAATGTGCGATGAAAATGACGGATGATTGTAATATTCAATTTGCTGCCTATAATGAGTGATGGGTAAATGCGATAAATATGACGGATGGTTGTAATATTTAATTTGCTGCCTATTATTATCAGCGCTGGATGTATGTGATAAATATGACGGGTTGTTTATTATTTAATTTACTGTTCACAATCAGTGCTAGCTAGGTATACGTGATAAATATGACGGATTGTTGTAACTTTTAACTTGCTGTGTTTAATCATTCCTGGCTAAATGTGATAAATATGACGGGTTGCTTAATATTTAATTTACTGTCCACAATCAGTGCTATGTATATGTGATAAATAAGACAGATTGTTGTAATATTTATCTTGTTGCCCATAATCAGTGCTGGGTATATGAGAAAAATATGATAGGTGGTTGTAATATCTAATTTACTGTCTACAGTCAGGGCTGGATATAAATTTAAATTGTTTGCATGTAGAAACAGTAGAAAGTCCCAAACTCCGCACCACGACAACTTTGGTCTCAACAATAAATATTAATAGTTATTTTAATATTGAATGTACGGCCTATAAGTATAATGAATGATAAATAAGTGATTTTAGTTGCGTCGAAGGACACAAATTTTCAAGTTGCGTATGGACGATCGAAAGATACGAATTTTCAAGAATATCTGAGATAAAGTTGGCGTGCACAGGTTATTGTGGCGAATCGTACATGTGATAATAATATTTAATTTACGGCATATAAAATCACTGGAAGGACATGGGTTAATTTTTCAGCGCCATGCAGTGAAAGAAATTATTCATTGGTTTACAAAACGGGCCATTATGATCGTTCATATGTTTTTAACGTGTCCTAACTCGACCGTTCAGTATTATTCGTTTATAATAAGTACCAACACCATCATTACATTGTTCGATGTATATGAACAGAAATGACCATTCACAGGTTCATTACTGAATCAATTATGACTGTGAAAGTAATCAATGAACATCCAATTTGTCAAATTAGGATCGAACTCGACTATTCAATAGTGGCTCATTAACCAAAACACTTGATCACGTACTGGTTATTTCACTATATAATAAGGCACAATTTACTGTTAAGCTAGAAAGTTAGTAAACTTTGAGGCATGCCCCAAATTACACGGGGACCCTAATTTTTATGGTTACCTGTAATGAGGAAAATGAAACATAAACCACACGAAGACTGACTTTACTTGGAATATTACACATATGTTACAACAATAGTGAGTGTATGTACACGAAACTATTAATGCCCTATACAATAACTGGCGCAGTGTATAATTCCAATGCCAAAACTAAGTTCTGGATGCTGAAAATTGCATAAAATGTTAGCATAATAACTAAAGTGGTTTTATTTTAGCAGTTGAATGTGCAAGGTGCTCTTCCCGACAAATGTTGAAAATGAAGATTCCTAAAAAATGTTAGAAAATGTAAGAAGAGTTAGAGAGGGGCATCACACGAGGCCAAAAGGAAACTAACAAATGAGTGAAAAAATAAAGACGTTCATCAACAGATGAGAGGAAACGTTTCGTTGTTGTGAATGTCAACAAAAAATTCTCGTAGATTAAAAATTTACAGTGAGAATGCTCTCTAAGACTAGCAATGAAAACTTAACAAAAAACTATAATATTTTGTGAAAGGACAAAAAGAAAAAAATGAAAAGAAAAAAAATCACGGAGAGGCTCGTTACCGGCAAGCAGAAAAGAAAACAATACAGTAATGTGAACACGTTGCCTCTCCTGTGTAATGAGCAATCGCACCTATAACTACATAATTAATTCGAAATGGTCGTTCGCGGCCAGATGCAACGAACAGCTACAATGATACTTAAATGAAAGGAGCAAAGACGCTAATTTTATAACGCGTTTCTCTTTTTACAAAACGTCATCGTCTTATAAGAGAACTGAAAATGGGAATGGTCTGCCACAAAGAAGTGACTTGAAAAATAAGTCTTTATTTAAGTGAGGAATTTTCAGTAGCTATAGAAATAAAATTAAACATCCGCTAACTGAATTTCGGCGGGAAAATATAAAAATTCTGCGCAAATTCAGAAGAGAAAAATGTTAGAATACGAACAAGACATTAGTTAATAAACTACACAGCGCTTAGCATTGAAGTCAGACAGCACGGAGTATTTACAGAACGGGTGCTGGAGACAAACAAGCAAAGCAAAGGATAAAATTTGAGCTCTAACATTGAGACATCACTAGCGTAAATAAATTTGTACACTGACTAATTTACAACGCCATGGGCGTCCTTACTTAAGGAAATCGGCGGAGGGAGAGAATTCCAGTAATAGGAGCATAAACTGAAAAAGTATGATTTTTGTATAATATAGAGAAAAACATCATTTTTTAGTTCTTCTAGTTCAAGAATAGCCAGTAGATTTGGAATGAAAACGTGGAACAGTTGAAAATAGAATTGAAAGAACCGTGAAGCAAAATGCTTCTTGACCATTACTATTGTTGGAAGGAGGAAAAAATTTCCACAGCATTAGGAACAGATGTTTTCCATGATTCGAGAACGATTATTGGATATCTCTACGCCAATTTTTTTCCAAACAGAGCTACATCTACCAACACTATATCACAGTACACTTATATTAGCAACTATGGTTAATGTCACAAGCAAAAATTAACTACTACAATAGGAGGAGAAAGGTAATGCCTTCTTTTGCCATATTCTACTGAATGTTACGTCATAGTATGTATGTATAGCGACTAACCATTGTTGAAGATTCTGTAATCTTCATATTAAAAACAAAACAAAACAAAAAAAATTAAGTTATCGCAGTGCGTTAAATTAAGAGTTTTAGCGTATAAAGACGCACAGGAGCATAAGCTATGTTTCGACATTAGCGTACTCATTATAAGAGCAAGAAAATGCTACAAATGAAAATGATGCATCGTTTCGACAAGCACGACAAAAATATTCAAATAATAAATAAATGGAGAACCCAGTGACATCGCCATCATGTATGCAGAGTAATTCGGTGGCAGTTAATAAATAATCTTGTATAAAATAGGATTTTACATAATTAGTTCAGTAAACATAAGCCTATGGTAAAAATATATATACTCGTATATAAAATATTTAGTAAAAACTTCGACGTTTGAAGTAATAATAGAATTATTGAAGAATTAAATGAATGTTACTGGTGTCCCCGAGACCTCTGCAAGGGGACAGGTTGCAGGGCTTTCCGCGTCCCCGAAGACTGGGGTAGGCAGTTGGGTTTCTTGGGGATGATTGGCTTCGACGAAGCTATAGGGACTATATGATGGGATTCGGAATGGTGAGGCAAGGGAAGTCCTGGACTTCGGGACGATTGTGGAATGCGTAAATTTGGGGATTGTGAATAGGGAACATTTGAGGGAGGGCACGTTTGGGGAGGAATATAATTGAGAGGAGGCATATTAGGGGGAGTAGGGCATGCTGGGGGAGGCATGACATTATTGGGAGTTGAGCATGAACTGGGAGGCATATAACAAGCGCCGGGGTACACAGAAGCAGGTAAATAATTAACGGGAGTCGGGCACTGAGTTATCATGCAGTTATTGGGAGTTGGACAGGACGACGGAGGCAAGAATGTGGGAGTAGCGCAAGATGGGGGAGCCATGTAGTTGGGGGTCGGACACGAAGGTGGGATCAAGCAGTTTGTGGGAGTGGGGCAAAGAGAATGGGGATGACGGGGAACTCCGAGGGGATTTTCTTGTGGGACGAATCCCTCCTGTAATGTGGATGAGTGGGAATGGGATCGAGAGTGGTGGCCGTTCCGGGCGAGAGGAGCAATGGCTGCCGGGTCTGTTGAGTGCGATCGAGAATGCGTTTGTAAGATTTCAGCAGGGACATAAGGCAGTGAACTGGGACCCATTGCATGGACCGGGTCCGCTCCGTAAGGGATGCCGGATCGAGGTAGGGCCGGATGTCCGGCCGGCAGCGCCGGAGGATGCGCGGCGTTGGCGGAAACGTTTGTCAAGTCCGGCAAAGCGCACATTGGCCTTCCGGGTCGCGATTCGTCAATTTCAACGTATTGCTCCTGAAGCTGGTAGTCAAGGCAGGGCTGCTGGTATACGGGCTGGTCAGCAACGAGCGCACTGCTGATGGGCCTGCGCTGGCCCACCGGCGAATGGGTGTAGCGGACGTTGGAGCTGCAGTCACTGCTGCCGCTGGTGTTGTACACACCACCACCACCACCGGTGGGGGATGTGCCGGGGTCGCTGATCATGGTGGCGCTTGTACTGCCACTGCTGTTGGGTCGCAACCAACCGCCAGGGATCAGTGAATCGCATTGCTGCCGAGAGAATTCGATGCTGGTGCAGCGGGACGTAATGGACCGGTCCAGTTTCTTATCGTTGCTCTTTTCGCTCGTGTTTGCAACAAATCCGTAAGTGTTGGCCGCATCGTCGGATTTGCTGAATATTTCTACATGACTCGCTTGCCTGAACGGAAACCATTGATTTTTGTTGGAGGTCTTGGTTGATTTTACGTTCAAAGCGTTGCAGTCGTCGCTCTTTTCGGTGTCTTTGCTAGAAGCGCTCGAGGTAGTGTCGTATCCATCAGCTCTGAAACTGCCCTTTTTCTTACCGGCCTTCCTAACATAATAGCGAGTGTAGAGCACGACAGCAACAATAATTATTAAAACTAAAATTACGGCCGAAACCACTCCAGTAATAATCTCGCCTGATAGAGTTCCACTCGCATCTTTGAGCTGAGAACCGACATGCGAGTCTGCACCAAAAGGAGTCATCTCGTCCTCCACAGACTTCTTTTTATTCTCTAAGTAATTTCTGCCTGCAGTTTCGGTACTGTCACGCATGCCTTCAATTTCGTTGGTTTCGTGCTCATTTTCGGGATCATTAAGTGAAATGGAGGCTTCAACCTTTGGGGGCACAGGCACGTCTGCAACTTCCAGTACAGCTTCCGTGTGGATTTCTTTTTCGGCGCTAGAATATATCGGAGTTGAAGGCGGTACCGATATCGGAGGCAACAACGGGTTGTACGGCAGAGTTTCCACGTACAAAGGCGCGTAATCGGTTTCGACCTCCGCGTACACGTAGCTGTCAGACAGGGAAAATTTTCTGTCCTTGCTGTTGCCGCTAGTATTTTTGGGAGCCTCGGAGCGATTTTCGTAAGTCGGGTTCGTTTTGGGTTGATCGTGTGATCTTTCGACAACAGCGTCACTTGATTCCGAATCAGGTTCACTGGGTTCTTCATCCCGGAGTCCGCCATTGTAATACTGAGTGGGTCTCACGGTGCTTGGAGCTTTCCTTTCTCTCAGCTGGTGTTCTTTTTGGAACTTTTTCGAAAGCTCCTTATAAATCTTGGCAGCGTCAAACACGAGCGTGTTACTCACACTTGGGTCGATTACAGGGCCCGTGACGACCTGTGCTTGTATCTTGTAGGTTGTGTGGGGCCAGAGGTCAAAGGATATGTACGGATTTCTGGTCATGGAATGTCCCTTAACTGCTCCACTCTGGTCCTCCCACGTTACTAGGTAGTCCAAGTTTGGTTTCTTATCATTTGACTCTGTGCTATTACTTTTGTCCTTATTTCCACTGTTACTTCTCAGATCATTAGTGCTATCTTCAGCAATAGCTGTAATATCGCTGGGATTCCACCAAATTTTAGTGTACAGCAGGTCCGTCATATTGACACTGGCATTGAAATGCAAATTCCAGGCAGTGGCCTGACGAGGGACCTCCAACAATTCGGAGCTGCCCATAGCAGAGGCAGGTTCAATGTTGTCATCAAGACTAGCGTGTGGTTCATGCACGGACTCTCTCGCGTTCACCTTTGCTCTTTTGTTAGCATAATACTGTGCAAGAGTCTCGTACCGGCGCTCGTGGATGTAGAGATCATCCCTAGGGTAATGAGCCGTGTTCTGATCAGAGCTGGTAAGGGCGGAATTAGACGGGGTGCCCGCGGGCGGATTGTACGGGGTGATGATGACCGAAACGGTACCGCAGTTGGCCACGGCGATCAGCTGGAGCTGCGTCCCAACTTTGAGGGTTTGAAGGCTTAGGTAATTAGCTTGGGTTTGCCTGAACAGCGTCCACGGATGGTGATGTTTTTCTCTGAAAAATATACCGAACACGACACCGCACGCACCACACACGATGCAACGATCGTGTGATTTGTTCGCCACGTCGGATGTTTGGGCGCCTGGTTGTCGGGAAGGTAAAATGGAGGATTTGAGAAGAGATCCGACGCTGTAGTCGTCGGTGATATGAGGAGGCTTAGAGGAGGCGGCGGACCAAGTGAGGGTCCAGCGAGCGCCTCCCTTGTCGTCGAATTCCATGGAGAGCTTAGCCGGCGGTGTGGGATGTGTGGGGGGAGTGGGTGGGATGTATAGAGAGGGGTGATGTGCCGGGGCGGTGGGCGATGAAGGAGGGGGAGGCGGAGTTGCGTTCGCTTTGGTGAAGAAGTTACATGCCGTCCGACATCCTTCATCCTGTAACAAAAGAGAAAAAATAAACAATTAATAAAAAAGCGGTGTAAAAAATTAATGAAGGGTGGCGCTCAGAGACGACGCTTGTGCTCGCAGAGATGAGCAGGTCTTTAGACACACGAATGCTAGGAGCTTGCAGTGGTGGTGGTGGCGGTGGTGTGGGGGTGTTGACATAAGCATGATAGCGATCAGGCTGTTGTTGATGAGATTAGCATCGTGCTCAATATAATGACCGCGATGCCTTACGCTTTAAAAGAAGCATGGGCATTGAAGATGGAGAAATGCATGGAGGACTGGAGGGACCCGGGACGCTCGCAACAAGTGTCCAACTGGTGTTTTTCGATAAATGGAAGTAATAATATCTTATAATAATAGTATAAATAATAATTTAAATATAACATTGACGAAAGATTAATAATACAAAGCAAAATATTAATTTTGCAAATACTGAAACCCAATTTGTGACACGGACTAGAGAAGGTTAAACAACGTATAGAAGTACTGTATAATAGTATGTTTGAAAACTGATATAACAGTAATGACAATAATGCTCGTTTATAACGATATTAAGTTACCAATAAGAATGATAGTAATACAATAAATAAGAAAAATAGCAGAAATAATAATACAGAGAGCAGCACTCTGAGGGAGCAAACTTCCATCAAGCACAGAAATGGTAACGAAAAATTCAAATTAGTCCTGAAACCCACATTTCCTTTTTATCATCATTGTTCATTAGTGCTTCTTGACGACAATAACAGTTCCTGCAATTTTTTTCTTTGAAAAACCGTCCGTAACTTTTTTAGTCATGTTCCGACAAGCACTAAAAAAAATCATATACCCAAACGCGCAAACGGACGAACCACTGTCCGTTCAACATTTTTAACAATTCCTGAAAAATTCTTGAAGATTCGTTATAATAACTTTTCGGATCACTTTACTGACAAACCTAAAAACAAACATATATATAGGGACAAAGAGACAAACGAACGGACAGATCATCACAAAAATTTGGTCAGCTTCTCTTCGTAACGTGCAGAACAATTTTTGCAAATTTCATGAAGATTCATTTATCAGTGTGTCAGTTATGTTACCAAAAAACATGGAAACAGACAAATATACAAATAGTTGAATGGTTCTTTAAAGGAAATGGGCCTTTGGGTTCGTCTACTGCCGCCTATCTAATCTAATCATCTGTTTCTCCTAACATTCTTTATAAAGTTCATACAGATCCGTCAGTAACTTTTTGAGTTATCTTGGGAACAGACAGAGAGGCAGAGAAACTTCGACAACGATAACCTCCTTGGAGGAAGTAATAATGAATAACTAAAGTAATCTGAAAGCACATACCTCCGCCATGCAAGGTAATAGAAATCAAAAATTCAAATTTGCCCTGAAACTGGGATTTCTTTTCACATCAGCAAAATTTGATCATTGTGCCTCTAGACAGTAATAACGGCTTCTATAATTTTCTTGAAGAAACGTCTGTAGTTTTTTTTAGTTATGGTCTGACAAACAACTTGACAAACGTTAGTCAAATACAGAAATGGGTGAACTGATCATCAACAAAATTTGGTCATTTGTGTCTTTTAATATTTCTAACAATTCCTACAAATTTTATGAAGATTCGTTTATACCGTAATTGTTGAGTTATCAGAGAGACAAACAAAGCAAAAAAAAAAAAAAAAATGGTCGTTTGCACCTACTAACAATCCTAACAATTCCTACAAATTTCATAAAAATCAACCCATAAATTTTGAATTAAGCTACCAAGGAAAAAGAGCCATGCAAACAAATGGTCAAACGGAACTTCACCAAAAGTTAATCATTTGTTCATGTGTCGCTCTTGATATACCTGACAATATCTGTAAATTTCGTAAACACCCATACACAACTTTTTGAGTTATCTTGAACAGTCAAAGGTGACATATAGACAAAGAGGCAAACTCAACAAAAACATGACCTCTCTAGCAGAAGTAGCAATAATAGTGCGAATAATAGCGTATTAAGCATATAAGTTTGAACGTACGTCAAAGCATGAACTGCATATTTTAACAGTTATATATAATTTTGTTACTGCAATAAACTGTATAAAAAAATAAAGTGAAAATATATATTTTTTTTCTGTGAGCAAGTACACTGCCAAAATTTCCTTTTAATCAGTACACGACCTACGATCTTTTTACGAATATCCAATACTTTGCTTGTGATAGAAAAAACTGCAACTTGTTGGGAGCTGAGAAGAGCTCAGAGGCGCAAATGAAGTTATCAGAAAGAGAGAGGCACTCGTCGGTTAATATTTAAAGTTGCTTATTGAATGGAGGCGCACGTGAACGATGCCATGGCACGCAGGATAGAACAAACAAGATGGGAAGAGGCCGTGCGAGTGTAGCTATTACGTGTGCATCATCATCATATCGACGTAATTTGTGCCATTGACACTGGAGAAGCAACTAAGTTACTGCATGTATGCCCGCAATAATAATAACAATGTAATTTGTCTGTGTTAACGATTCATTATATTAATTCGAGTGTAGCTAATGAATTGCGCAATGAAGTTACTGTTGGAGCTGGAAAGAGCCCCCTACAAAAAAAAAAGCATTGTAGGGTCAAAGTAAAAGTTTGCGCGTGCTAACCACTAAAGAAAACAGTATCTCGTAGTTTATTTCTAGAAAATTTCAAACTTGTAAGAAAATATTTTCTCATATCTATCGTGAGTCTAGTAGTTGAAGTTGCTGCTCTAATTAGAGTGTAACAATGGACAGTTATTATGATGCACGGAATCAAAATAAACAATTGTAAAATTTTTTTTAATACAGGATACCCCAGTTACAGTTCTCCTATACGAAACTCTCCTCGCAAAGATATAATTAACAAATTAACCTCCATATCTTTGACTGGTGAACCCACTGTAGGTACGATCAAAAACTGGCCCATATCAACAGAAATTGTTATGCGTAATTTGATTTCTTAAAATTTGCTTAAACGAACCTAGCCTTCATAAACATAACGCAAGTAATATAAAATATTTGCTTTGTAGCTAAGCACAAGAAAAGTTGTACAGAAGGACACGTCCCAACGTCCATTGCACCCAAGGTCAAAAATGCCAAGCTGCAGGAGCAAAACAAACAGTAGAAATGACACATCAATCTCGGGCGAAAGTGTGGGACCGGAAAGATTAGCAAAAAGCGCATTCAAAGAAAACGTGCATTGATGGGAGAGAAGACATGACAGGTGCAATTACGGAGGTGACGGTCTTACAGGGCGGTACATTTCCTGCTGGTGCGGGCCCTGGCCCTATGTATCTACATATATCGAGGACAGTGAATGTGAGCGACATGATTTGTCTCTACAACTCTATGAAAAATTTATAGTTTTAGTAGTATATATATCAAGAGCAGTGATTACGAGCGGCATGATTTGTTTTTGCAGCTGTATGAATAACTTATAGTTTTGGTACATTTGAGGAAGCTTATACAGTATATATACAATCGGCAATCACTGTATGAGAAGTCTCCTCAGGAGAAAAGGAACACTGAGAAAAGTGTCCTAAGACCAGCACGTCATTTCGTGCACCGATGGGAAATGCCTTGATTGGAGTGAGTGTGCGGCACATAACCAGTACCTTGTGTACCTTGACATGATGTGTTTTTACAGTATGCTATAGCTACTTGCTATTCTGTTAGTGCGTGAGAGGGTGAGTTAGATTTTAGACAAGACTTGTTTGAAGGCAGGAACATACTGCACATTGAGGCAAAACGGACTATTTTGGCATCATTACACATATATAAATATATTCCTCCCGTTATCAGCACTGAGATGCTTCAAAAAAAGAAGGGGATTAACTATATTAACAGGGTGTCAAAGCAAACTGATGTAGTAAATGCGCACTATATAACAAACAGTTTTATTTATTCGTACTATAGAATCTACATAGATTGCTTCAACGTAACCCCACGTTCTTCCGTTAATAGTTCGCTGTTCTTAGAGCCATAGTCACCAGTTCTAAATATGTTAGCTACTTCATGCCTTCGTTCCAGCCAATTTTCACTGCCCTAGCAGAATTTTCGGTTGTCATAGAAATCGTTCAACAATATTGTAGCTTTTGGGTTGTTGGACGGCCAAGAATTCTGATGGGGTAGTGTTTCAGAACATTTTATCTACCATTATACCGCAAGTAGGGCCGATAATGACATGTTCCAAACATGATGGCAATGCTGCACGCTTTTAGTTTCACCCAACGTTCGTAGCGCCTCACAACATGTCGCCGACGTTCACAACGCAAGTAGGGCCGATAATGACATGTTCTAGGCATGATAGCAATGCTGCATGCTTTCGTTTTATCCAACGTATACAGCGTCTCAGCACATCTCACCGACATTCACAACGCACGTATAGCGCTCACAATCACCAGCCCTAAATACGATAGTTACTACCTGATTTTGTAGCAACTACTGCTCAGTACAATAACGTGTCCGCCTCCCCGAAGTTAATAAGCACGTAGCGCCATTGCCACCGCGGCCCTAAACAAGACAGATGTTCATATCTGTTCCTCAGAACGGCCGATAATGACGAAGATAACTACGCTGGAGACGTCCCATGCGAAAGCTGGGCCCCTATTGGTGGCACCAGCGGATGCAATGCGTCAAAGATCGTGATTGGTAAATTGGACGAACTTAATTTAGTTTGCGGGTCCCCACAGGAGTTCGGTGTTCGGTAGAGGGGTTGTGTAATATTGCTGTGGTCTGACGTGACCACAGATTGAAGAGAAACAATTAATTTAATGAGGGTAAGATGAAACAATGTTAAACGGGCCCGTGATAAAATGTGACCTTC